>CM022665.1:13886475-14078975 GCA_012295275.1 Chrysomallon squamiferum
TGTTCTAATTAAAACCCAAAATGTGGGGTTTTTATAAATATGATTATTCAGGTTGTTGTTACATTTATGTGGATTGGTATTCTTAATTTAAAATAAATGTTATTGATAAATATTTTTAATGTGCTGTATTGTATATTAATGCATAATATTTAAATTTTCATTGTATGTTGAACTGTAATAAAATAAAATAATAAATTGTTGCTGTTATTTACATTGTTTACTGTTGTTATAATGCCAAAAAGAGAAACAGACAGACAGACACAAACACACACACTGGAGTATCATTAAAAATCTGAATTCATCACTAATATTGTGCTGTTTGAAATATATTGCATTATAGTACAAGAGAACAAAAATGTAATCAGGATCAGTAAACAAAACGATAATTATGAACACGATCACACATTTTAACATGTTCATGAAGCGGTTTAAATTGTGCCAAGTTTTAACTTATAATTTCCTTTTGTGAACAGTTTTAAAATGAAAGAAGCCAAATATATTTTTTTAAATATCCCCAAAAAACCAAAAACAAACCCAAACCTGCTCAGATTAACACTGTTAAGTGGCTGAAAAATTTAAAATATTATTTTGGTAACACAAATAAATGACCTAAATTATGCTTCCTTAAAACTTTGTGTATTACTACTATAAAAATAATGTGTGTTAAATTTTGCTACTGCAAAACCTGAGAACAGCCTTATTGATAAGAAAATCCTGAACTAAAAAAGTATCCATGAAGAGGTTGCCTATATTTGCCATTATAGAGTATGGTTTTTATCATGATGAATTGGAAGAATTATTACTGATATCCAGTTTTAAATACAGTGTGAAATAAATATATTTATATAGCAATGCACATTTAATTTCTTTTATTTCTGTTTAACAGGACCTTGAATTTTAAAAGTACATAAATTATAATTTACTGTTATTAATTTGTTCTTACTGAACATTTTGTTTATGCAGAATTTCAGCAGGACCCACATGAGGCAACATTGTACATTTTTTAATATATTTTATTCTTATTGGCTGTGATTGGGTACAAAATTATAATGCCTACCTGCCTGTAGTGTTCTGAGTTTTTACATTTACAGACAACACTTCAGTAAAATATGCTGAAGCACTGGCAGATTTGTGATTCAAATATAACTTAGCATGCAGACTGATTTGTTGATGCAGAGTAAGTGTGCATCAGCCATCAGACACCATTCGTTGATTCATTTCCTGATAAATATGGTAGAGAGTAACATTGTGAATTATATTCTATATGTTGGTAGGAAATGACAACTGGTATGTATAATATGTACCATCTGATTTAAAAAAAATAATAATAAAAATAAAACAATAATAACAAAACAAAATTAATGACCGTTCGTATATATGTAAATATACATACATATATCTCGTTTTACCGGTCGACACATTCCAAATAAATCATCATCAGCCGATCTTGTCAACGATTACCCAGTTTACGTAAATCATCAGGTAAACCAAGTTTCATTTTGCATCATATTCAATAAACAAAAATTATATTTTTCTACAAAGTTATTTTCTAAGGAAATCAGCTTGGCATGGCAATTTCGAAAATTCTTTTAAGCTGGTACTTTGCAGAAAGTACCAGTTTTTACAATTTGCAGACAAATACCAGTTCGTTCAATGTGTGACGACAGAAGGCGCTAACCCGTTTTGCCATACTAATGGGCTGTTCGAGAACTATTATGTAATCCAAATAATGTATTAATATTTCTAATAGCTTTATTATTTTGAAACATTGAAACCCACGCCAAAAATTGTATGTTCTTAAGTAACTGTATAAATAAAAATACCGCATATCTTTATAAAGAAGTATCGCCACTCACTCTCCCCTTTTCTCGTATTTTATACGGCAAAATAACAGGCGACTCTCCGATATCAAAACAAACATCTATCATGTAATTCTTTGAGAGAAGATGAATGTAAAGAATACTTAAGATCTCCTTAAATTCGTTCGTTAATACCAGTTTATAGAACAATTAAACCAAAGGGATTATTATTATTATTATTCTCTAAGACAACTAAGCAAGCATTTGGGTAGTTCGGGGTCAGTACTGATACTTGGTGCGCGTGGTAATTCATAATCTTAGTAAACTTGGTTTGACTATATATTAATATTACTATCCATGCACATCAAACCTAAATCAATTAAGAATCCCTAATAAATCCTTGCACGTTGAAATAACTTATTGGTTGTATTTACAAAAGTAAAGAAAATCAATTACTTGGTAGTGAGAATATGCTATAACGAATTTTAAGACGCAAAAATAATTTATGTACAGTATTCCCTCGCTATTCGCGGGGGTTACGTTCTTTACCCCCCCCCCCGCGAATAGCGAAAAACCGCGAATATTGGATGCAGTTTTAAAACGTCTATTATGAGATTATATACGGTACTAAATGCTTCCCAAACACTTTCTAAAGACACTCTTACTCATTAATACAGTAATAATGTAGTAATATTGCATGCAGTTATGTATTTCACTAATGTAGTAATGATAATGTAAACACATTTTAATTTTGTACTGAAACAATATTTTAATCAGAAAGAAACGTTAGTACAGGAGGACAGTAACACCGCAAAGCACAGTAACCCATACAGTATTACTGTACCGTAAAGTAATTTTCTATGCGTACAACATATGTATTAGAATTGCCAGAAAGTGGAACAAATTTAAAGGCAAACAGACAGATAAATACAGTACGCACAGTTCAGGTAATAATAATACAATTCAGTAATAATATGCAATTAAAAACATTATTAATACACGGTCACAAAAAATATGCACTGTACATACAGTGTATGCATTTATAAAAAAATACGTACTGTATTGAATAATAATTGAAAAAAATTGATATTGTTTGTGCGGTTTACCGAGCATTTGTTTTTATGATGTTATGACGCTCGCCTGGTATACCAGCATACGATGCGATAGGGTTAAGAGCCTAACCCGCGAATATGCGGGGCCGCGAATGGGGAACCGCGAACAGGTGAGGGTATACTGTATAACTATTTCTTTAATGAGTAAACCTTGTTAAATCATATGACTTCGCTTGCATATGCTTATTACATTCCATATACCATGGCAATCGCAGAAAAAGAAAGAAAGAAAAAATCATCTCAATAGGGAATTATGAGAAAAACTATGTTTTAAATGAAGTAGACGAGGTGTTTGTTCACGTTCGTTGCAGTTACATCAAATGCCTTTTTTAAAAAGTATAAATAATAATTATTTCGTTATAACTTCTCTTACGATAACCTTCTTATGAATAGGTTCATTTGTCCTTTGATATTAAATTTTGTTTCCACTTGTGAAGGACCACAAACTAAACTGGTAATCCTGTTTAATAAGTTTTCTCTCAAAATATAACCAATAATACTATTCAAAATAATAATAATAATAATAATAATAATTTCTTATATTACATACATAAATACATACATGCATACGTGCGTACGTATTTACATATACACAGTTAAACATATAACCTGAAAATCTAAATTAAATACAGTGTAATATTAAAATAATTGATATCTGCAATGATTCAACAAACTTCAGTCATTTATCATATTTTTGGTCCTCATAAGTGAACTATTTTAACATGCTTTTCAGTTTTACTAAAACAAATAGTCGAATATATGCTCCATTTTAGAATCATTTGTTCAAAGTAAATATATGATTATTTGTATTGTTCTTACCCATAATTTATCAGACTCTGTTATGTATAATTATGTTAAAAAAAAATTATAACAAAAACAAATTACGATAACAACACCAAAAAAATGACATTTTCAAGTAAAAAGTAGTACTGAAATCTCCCAAATACCATATTTGTGTTTGTCAGTGGTTTATTTATATATGTATGTTTAATTTGGCAAAATCTGGTGACAGTCTATGACAAAATTTATTTATCAATTTTCTTACTGTAATTTGCACATTTAATTGTCATTTTTCATGCTTTTCTGTTTCATTTTGTTTTCGGATTTTCAGTTACGTCTTTATAAAAAAAAAAAATTCCTTAACAAAATAAACTGATATATAACCTCTTTCTGCTTTTAAAATGTAGTAAAATTAACGTAAGATTTTGAGGCTGGGAATTCGCTATTTCTGAAAAAGATTTGTTTAATAAACGTGGATAAAGAGTTAACGTTATTGACAAAATTATGAAATAAATTCGTAGTACTTTTTCTTCTAAATATTTGCGAATACTATAATACAAATTAAGCAACATATTTGTTAAAATGCATCCTTTGTTTACAAAACATTAAAACGGCAAATGTGTTTGACGTTGCCACCTATGACGACATGTATTTGCGGATGACATCACAATCTAAGGATTTTCAAAATAACAGTTAACTGTTAAATACATTTGTTACCTCGTCTGTGATTTATATGTATTAACGAAATATGATTTCATAATGTTAAAGGAATCGAAGTGTTTTAGTACATAAAGTATAACATTTCTTTTTAATTTTATTTATTTATTTTAAACTTACCTTTTTTTTTCGATTTGTTTTTTTTTTTTTTTTTTTTTTTAAATTCGCTTTCTTTCACCAACTGACACTAATTTATAAACAACAGTAAATGGTGGTGCTGTTATCCGCAGAAGGTCGTGTCGCGTGTGAGACAGAGTGATGGGTTCTTTAGGTAAGAAAATAAAATCCTAATTCCTGATTTTACCCAATACACTTATTTGGCAAAGAGGATCTATAAAAACCTATGTAGAGAGAATAAAGATAAAACGTATTCAGAGCTGAAAGAGATGTATTTTCGTAAAGATATTGGTGCATTATGTACAAGCTGACAATATTTTAATATTATAGAAATGAATAATATATTAATGCCCAGATAAAAAACACCACAAATAATAACACACACACACACACACACACACACACACACACATATATATATTTACACATCATGAAATGTCTCACTTGTACATAGTTGTGTAAATACATACATATATATCATATATATATACATATGTATTTACACAACTATGTACAAATGAGGCATTTCATGATATACAAATAATATAATATGAAATATTAAATGTTCTTTTCATTTTAAATATTTTACAATAAAATTAAAATAGTTTTTGTTGTATATCTTTTGCCATAAACGATAGTGATGACTAAGAATAAATCGGCCAATCGCAGGTACGAAATTGTTAAGACAGTTATCACTTGCATGCTAACGGAACATTTTGTTCAAAAATTATATTTGTACGTTTAAATATAATCACTAAAAACATATGTGCATCAGATGATATGTGTTATCGTAACAAGTAGAGTGTTTGTGTAAACCAGTCACAGTAAGATCACGAATCACGCAAGACATCAATCTGTTCATGGCTGATTCAAGAGTATGAGCACTTGGGTAAAAACTTTAGGAATTTGTTTACTGAATGCGTATGTGTGTCCTATCGCTCTGTACAGATCTTTTATCAAACTTTTGTTACAGGTTATAAAAACTTCTTCTGAAATAAGATATCTGTGCCTATTGTTAAACGAATGAAATGGATATACCAGCTACTAAAAAAAGATCTCAGCCAAAATATCTGGTAAAATCGTTATTGGCAAACCACATGGAAGACCGGATGCTAGAAAGAAAACTTGCTGATCTTGACTGGATATCGAATCGTCGTATAAATGAACTTAATTCACTAACAAACGGGATGAAATTGGAAATTAAACAAAATCAAAGGCATTTGGCGAATAAAAAAAGAAAAAATATCACAACAATATCAAAAGAAATTTCAGACCTCGTACAACAAAGTTCCCGCAGTATGGACGTGGATTTAATGACCAAGCTTTTATTATCGGAATACAATCGGCTTTCAGAGCAAACGGCAAACAATGTGTTCAGCACCACTGCCAAAGAATATCCAGCACATCACAGAATAATACAAGAGGAACCCTTTTCTTTCCACCAAGCGACAGGCTCAGCGGTCCCTGATCTTTCGAAAATCATAGAACTGATAGGTGCAGTTAAAAGTCTATACGCAAATATAGCCCTGGTAAATAAAACGGATGATCAAAAAGTGAAACCTGATACGAAAAACATCTTTGAAATTAAAGAACAGCCTAGTAATGATAGTATCCTTTATACAGATGGCTTATGCACCCTGCTTAGGAGGAAAATCAGTAAAATGAAACGACGAGAAAGTATTAGCGTTGTGGAGGAGCAAAAAGATCCATTACAGATCATGCTTTCGCGCAGACGGGCCTTCTCACTGTCGCTGCCCGTGGCGGATTCTAAGACAAAAGGTTCGACTAACAGTCGAAGTAACTTGCCATATCTTATAAGGCAAAGAAATATATTTCGGAAGACGTATGGAAAATGTGATAACTGTGAATTATGCCCAGCATCGAATCAAAAGGACATGTATGCTCAAACTAAACTCTGTATAGAATATAAACGCTACCAGAACATCAAGAAAAAAATAGATTTGTTTCTTGCTGAAGTATCCCCCAAAACATAATTTCAAAAATATAATGCTTTAAAACAATTATTATGAAAATCATATAAATGTGTGTTTTTTCTTTCATTCTTTCTTTGTTTCTTTTTTTAGATGCATTTTCATCTTCAACGCAATTTGAACAGATAAAAATAAAACATTTCATTTAAGAAGTTTTCAAGTCTGTTATATCTTCTTAATTCAACTAATAGTTTAAAGCTCTAAATCTTGATAAAATTTTCATTTGTGTATATTTCTGGAGATATGTCTTTTTATATACGTGTGTGTGCATGTACACACACACACAGTTTTAATTTATTTTCGTTTATATTTGATTATTCAGTAATCGTGAAACCCATTTCAATAGTCATTTCATCCAGTGCTTATTTATCTTCTGTCATGTATGCTTTTATCCGTAATGTTATATTGTGATAAAAATAACTGTAAAAAAGGTCCCACAACATTTATTTTGTTCAGTTGTCAACGAAGCACGAAAAATCTTCATTTTTGGAATTAATATAGCCCAACGTTTTCAGATAATATAAATATTATCTGCTTTTAATATTAAATGATTCTATATATCAACTGTAAAATATTATTATATACAAACACTACATTTCTTATGTACAGGTAGGGCAGGTAGGCATGCTCATACCTGAGTCGTATTCCCAGCCATTCGAAAAACCAAAATGGCTGCCGCATCATCTTAAAACAATGGATATGGTCACCGAATCCATTAGATGGATGTCTGGAGATACGGTTCACATCGTTGTTACTACCTTTGAGCTCGTAGTTTTATCTATATATTAATATTTTCCAAATTTGCGGAGCATCTGTCATAAAATATATAGAAACATAATCTATTTGGCGATTTTTAAATCAGAGTTAATTAGATACTGCAACGCCATTTTTTTCAGTCCTGAAGGAGTATTCAAGGATCTGTTACTGTAAATCAAAACAGACACTATAAATGTAACCTGTCGTTATAAGACACCTAAACAACATCTCTAATTTTAATAAACATTCAAAAATTATTATTATTATTATTATTATTATTATTATTATTATTATTATTATTTAACTCGTCTTAATAAATTCACCTTTCCGCCCAAAAAGGAAAATAATAAATAGACAGAAATTAATTCATAAATAATAAGTAAACTAAGACAACAACAACATCAACAGCAATAATAATAATAATAATAATTAAACGATATATATAAATTTTACAATTTTTTATCCTGAATTCAAATTTTTTAATTATTGCTATTATTGCTATTGATATTATTATTATTATTATTATTATTATTATTATTATTATTATTATCGTTGTTGTTATTATTGTTAAAGAGTGCATCCCACTGCTCCAGTTATGTAGAATTAAATCTGAAGGCATTTTGACTGGAAGCAATTTGCAGTGTAGAGAGCAGAAATATTTGCTCCCACTGAGTTATACCCAGTTTAGAGGCCTGCCTTGTGATGAATTACAAAAGAAAAACAAGATTCGTCTATTGTATATTGCATTTATTAAGAGTAATGTGAGACGTAAACGTTTTTAATTGTTACATACAGCTGTTATAAAAATTAAAACTAACCATGTTGTAATCGTCACACTGCAAAAATTAAAGATAAAGTTATTAAAATATTGTAATAGATACTGTTTATTTTAAAAGGTTAATGTATAACAAAATTTGTAAATAAGAAGAACAAGTAGATATTTGGCGGATAAACTATCAAGAAAGCGACTAGGGTGGAATACTTCGGTTCCACCATTTCCGGTCAGAATTCAATATACAACATTTTTATATCCGGTGTTATCATGAGTTGGTCTGCATTTTCTAATGAGAATGGATTTTATTAAAATGAATTTGAAGAATAATGATTAATATCTAGTTTTTATTAGAGTCTGAAATAACAGTCAAATATATAGAATAATGCGCATTTAACTGCTTATGGCCGCGGGCCTTCGGTTGTTTGGAAACAACTAATAGTAACAGTAATACTCAAAGAAATTGCCAATAAAAAATATTCCAATTTAATGAATCCTAGAAGTTTGAAACTATAATTTACTATTATAAATTTGAATGAATGACTCCTGAAATATCACTTTGTTGAGGTCAACATGGATGGCAGTGGATTTACGCCTTTTGCCACTGGGCTGACACCTCAGTCCCAACAGGTAGCTTAAAAAAAAAAAAAAAAAAAAAAAAAAATTATAATATAAATATTAATTTAAAAAAAAAGAAGCTTTGTTAAGTATCACACAGAAAATTTTCTTTATCATGATATTGTCTTACAGTGACTAATGCAGAGAATAGTAATGGAAAAAGAAAGATTGAACCAAATACTGAAATAAATTATTGCTAAACTGACAGTGAAATTCTTCATATTTTTCTACATAAATTCTGTTTATGAAAGAACAACATAATGAAGTGAAAAAAATATACTTGTTTCTTAATTTATTGCTGTATTTTATTCAAAGAAAAAACTGATTGCTAGGAAGAAAACCGATGAAAGATGTATTTAATTTCATATGTTGAATTATTATCTCTACAGAGTCCTCTGCTTTCTCCAGCTTTAAGTAGTTTTGGTCTTGGTGCAACACCAAATCCTGTCCTGCCACCTTCCAATGCCAGTCTTTATCCACCAACTCCTGGGGGTCCAATGACCCCTATTTCTCCTGCTACACCAGCTTCAGAAGGTTCTGGAATACGACCACAGTTACAGTAAGCTAAAACATTTTAATGTTTTATATAGAAAAGAAAGATATATATAAAAAAAAAAAAGATTTTCCAAAACAAAAGTCCTTAAATTAATATGAAGATTTAAAAAAAAAAAAAGCTATTTAAAGTTCAACAATGATTGGTTTTCTGAAATTTAACAATCAGTGTTTGACAACATTCAATTATACTTAGTAATATTAAGAAAAAGGAAAGTAAATTAAGATGTATTTTATGAAATGTTAAATATCAGTAATGTTGAACTTTCATTTTAAACTATACACTTTTGCTTCATTTAACATAGTATTTTTAATGCAGCTTGTTATAAGATCTATAAAGTAAATCTTGCTTCTCAAAATCAGTTTATTTTAAGCCATTAATTACTCAACAAACAACATGTATACATTGTTATTTTGTATTTGACAAATATCATTATTCTGCATAATAAATAAATAAATGATATTTTTACTGCTTTGTATAAATTAATGCATTTGTTTTTAGAAACATTGTCTGCACTGTAAATCTGGGTTGTAAGTTAGATCTGAAGAAGATTGCTCTGCATGCAAGAAATGCAGAATACAATCCTAAGAGATTTGCAGCTGTGATCATGAGAATACGAGAACCTAGAACCACAGCACTTATATTCAGCTCCGGTAAAATGGTTTGCACAGGAGCAAAGAGGTAAATAATGTTTTCAATAAAAAACGGTATCTGTTTCACAACATGGAGTAGAATTATAAACAGTCTTTTTACATCCAAACTTTCAAGAAACAAAAGTTTTTATTGTTTGTGTGTTTGAAATTTGTACTCACTGTGTTATGTTGTCTCTGAATTATCTGTTTTAATGATAACAGAAACAGAAAGTCCTTTTTTAATGTTTTTACATCAATGGCCACATATGTGACTGCATGCATATAGATATATAATTTAAAAAAGTGATATATTGTCTTCATTTGCTTGTTCTCCAGTCACACATTGTTTTAGACAGAAAATTTGGAAATGCTAAGATAATTTATGAATGTTGAATATGAATGATGCTCTATATTTACAGTGAAGACCTTGCTAAACTTGCTGCAAGAAAATATGCAAGAATTGTACAGAAGTTAGATTTTCCTGTAAGTACAAACTATGGAGGATGTTTGACTTTAAACAAAAAATGCAGTAGCAAGTTAGGGATAACTGAGATGAATACTGAAATGCTTGCTATTTTAAATTTACTACTTGTGGAGAATTATCTTTAATTTATCTATTAAAAAATTAATTTACAAAATTCCACTTAAAATCATCAAAATTCCTAAATATTTTGAAGCTGATTTTACAATATCCGATTTATAATTATAGAATTTTTACTTTTTATGCTATTATATCACTTTGAAATAACGGTTTTAAAATTCTAATTTTAGGCTAAGTTTTTAGATTTCAAAATCCAAAATATGGTAGGAAGCTGTGATGTGAAGTTCCCAATACGACTTGAAGGTTTAGTGCTCACCCATAGTCAGTTTTCAAGGTAAAATATCATTTGTTTCAGTTCTTTCAGTATTTGATAATGTATCTCAGTGGAATAAATTAAGCAGCCTATATTAATTTTGTTATTATGTAATGGGATTATTAGTGTTTGTTTGCTCAGTTTCTCTTTTATAGATAGATAGATAGAGAGACAGAGAGACAGACAGACACACACACACACACATAAAAGAGAAACTAGGCAGCCTAAGAATAATAATCAATATATACATTTTATCACATTTTTGTGCTTCAAGTTCCTGGGGTTTTTTTGTTTTCTTTCTTAAGCAAAAACAAACCATTTCTGGCAGTTATTATTTCAGCTGAGTATCATCATAAATAACATGATTTTGATCCTCTTTGTTTTCTTCATTTATCACTTGAGAGATAAGTTTGAAAAATAGTAATTATTTTTCAGCTCTTTTGGAGAAATGTCCATAAATGATTAGTCAAATTAGTAGTTTTTTGTTATTTTTCAGTTATGAACCTGAACTGTTTCCCGGTCTTATTTATAGAATGGTCAAGCCTAGAATTGTGCTTCTGATCTTTGTCTCAGGAAAAGTTGTGCTGACAGGTTAGTGATGCTATACGAAAGAAATTACTTTTATTTGAAGTAAACGTAGTTAAAATTTGATTCACACTAAATGGACTTAAATTCGCACACCAGTGACTAAAATAATTTTGTTATAATTAGTTAATATATATTTTTTTCTATTGCAGGTGCAAAAGTAAGAGAAGAAATCTATGAAGCATTTGAAAACATTTATCCCATATTGAAAGGATTCAGAAAATGAAGAGGCATAATTGTGGTTCCAATTATTTTGTAAACCACCAGACTTTAATTGACATACATGTATATTATCAAGGATATCATACTCATGTATCACAGAACAAAATGTTTGGATGTTATCTCATTTCTTGTGAATTAACATCCTTAGTCAAAGATGATTTATATTAAATTTCATAAAGTAGGTCTTTGTAAATGCCAGTACAGGGGAAATGGCAGTGCTTATTTAAAAAGTATTGTGAAGGAAGAAAGTTTTTTTTTTTTTAAATTAAATCCATCAAAAGAAAGTGCCATTAATACAAGCTTGATCCCAGATTAAGTGCTTAAAAATCTTTCAAATATAAACTTCATCTTTACATTGGGAAAATAGAAAACAGACGAAACAGGACTTAATTGAGTATTGAGAGCATCTTATAAAAAAGCATAAACCTGCTACTATGTTCAGAGGCCAAAGTGCTTGAAAATACTTCCATATCACCATATGATATGTACTTCAGGTAGTGAAATAGAAAATAATGGGACAAAACAGAATTTCATTTACTCTATGGCCTTAGATAGTTGCATCACAGAAGAATATAATGACAAATTAAGGATCAGGATGCAAGGAATAAATGTCAATAAATTGCTTGAAAGCAAATGAAAAAAATGTTTGTATCGAAGGTTAACATTTTAAAGGATCGTGCTTTTTATTTTTAGAAAGGAAACCACTGTTTAATCAAAGGTTTGACTTTCCATCCAAAATAGTTGGAACATCTGATTTGTTGAAGTACAATCAGAATTTAAAAAAAAAAAAAAGTTTAAAATTACATATGTTTTTTTATTTTATTTTTGGATTATTTGTAAATAAATTGACTTGGAAAATTATGAACAGATTTTGACAAAAAAACAACATCAGTCAAATTACTTGGAAAATTATTATGTATACATTGAGAGTGAAATTTTTCAAATGTACTCAGGTTTTGATCAGTATCACAGTTAAGAGTAAATTATAAAAATAACAATTTTCATGAATATGTTAATAAGATTCAAATATAATCTGAATCTGCTTTTTTTATGTATAATACATAAAATATTTTTGTACATAATTTTAATGTTATAAATCATGATGGACAAAAACAAAATGTTTTGTTATCCCTTTAATCTGCTTTACACAGCTCTAGCCTGTTTCTAGCCATAGCACATGCTTCTTTACAGGAAAAATGCATCTAAAAATTCCTTTGCTGGGAATTGTAAGCTAACATGTAATTACTAATGGTTCTGCCTAAAACAAGTCAAGTTTCTGAATAGTGACACTGAAATATTTTTCTAATTGCAACATTTTTAATTCGTTATTGATGTTTGAAACTAACCTTTTGATTGAAAAAGAATTTTTTTTTTTTAAATTTTGGTTTGGTTTAAATCCAGGCAGCAGAAATGAAGGATAATGAAGATGGGAAAACAAGAATTTTCAATAATTTACATAAATTTTTATTTGTATTATAATTGATCACTTTCAGATCAAGCCACTGTTAAAACAGAAATTACAGTTTATGCTTCATAATTATATAAAATTATCAATACCAGATATAAACTAGCAAAATATTTTCAAAAATGGTTCCAGTGAAAGCCAATAGATATAAGGTGGTAGAAGCAATGAGTCATTCTCAGAAAGTTAAATGAAATGGAGAAAAACTGAAGTGGAGGAAATATTTTATAAGCAGTAAAGTCTAATTTTAATTGATTAATTAATTTTATTATTATTATTATTGTCATTTTAAAGACAATATTTTCAGTGAACATAATTATATATTGTAAATGTTGTGACAAAACAAGTTTGAATATTAATGTATATAGGATGATGAATGTACAGAGTGTGTGTGTGTGTGTCTGTGTGTGAACAAAAATGATTCTTCAGTTCACAAAATTTCAGATTGTTTAAAATAAATTTAAACCAAAAATATACCGATGTTCAGTTAATGCAATATACAGAACAAATGTATGGAAGTTAATAATACAGAGCAGTTCATTTGTTTCCACCTACTAAGCTATAATGTTGGTGCCCTACAAACCAAAATACCTTTCTGTATAGTAAATACTATAATGCATTATTAAATGAATCATGCAAAATACAGTGATTTGTGAAAATACTATTTTAATTGAAGTAAGTCACAAAATCAGCCTAGGATGTTTAGAAAAATAGATCTTTCCAAGTGCCAGTAATAAATCTTTGTGTACTAGTACTACTGTTCCATTAGATTTAACAATCTGCACTATCTAAAGAATGTTCTGTGCATTCCTATATAAAACACATGGCATGGTGGTGCCTGCACATTTTACTGATCTTGTGCTGTCTTTTGATGTGGACTTAGTACATACCTTCAGTGTGTAACCAAAAACTATGGGCATAGCTCTAAGTATCACTTTGCTCTAGGTGTTGAAAGCATCTAGACTAGTATCATACAGAATTTCAAACTGATCACTAGCATTAAATTTAATATTTTAAAATAATGATTTTATATATATATATTTTTTAAATTTATTTTTGTCTATGTGTTTTAGTTATATTACATATATCCATGTTTGTATTCAGTTTCAGTGGTCAGTATACATTAGGTAAGACTATTATATTTGCTATTTATAACCAAATGATTTAGTCCATTGAAGTATAATCATTTTCATATTTATTAATTGGTTTAAAATATTTTATCTCTTACACATTTATGTTCCATTATATGATAATATTTCATCAAGCCATTCATATTTTTTATTACATTGAACCTTGGTCTTGATGAGTTTAGATGATGAATTCAAGTAGAACTGGTCTGTACTTTTCTTTTTTAATTACATATACTACAGCAAACTGAATAAAATTGGCATCCTCTCCGTTTGAATTATAGAAAATTAAGCCATTCCCATATGCAATGTCAGCAAGTGTACACAATCATTATGAATAATGCAGTGATACGAATAAATGAGCACATCAGATACTGAACTGAGCCTAGTGATGATGCACTTTTATTCTTAGAACAAGCATAAACATGGAACACTACTACATTAATATTACTTGCCAGTGCTGTTGCTTTCTCTAATTTTCCCAATTTACTTTTTACCATATTTTTACATGAACCAGTAGTATATTTCTATCTGCAGTTTATTTTATTCTTACAAAGGAAAAGTAGGACATTTGTGATTTAAATGTACTCATTTTAAAATATTTAGTACCTAATTACAATCCAATGAATTTTTTATTTCAAACATGTTTTTTTATATCAGCTGAAAAAATAGAGTAACTATGAACACAATATAAACACAAATTTATTTATTCAGTTCATTTATTACAGTTTGAATTTCAGGCACAAAAGGATATGATGACAAATTTTGTATCCACAACACCAGTTATAAAGCTTTATATTTATATGTGTTTGCCTACCAGGAAGTAAACATGGCACGTGTCATGTCTACAAATCAATTTTCTTAGAAGAGTCTTACTGGCTTGTTGCATGCTATCATATCATTCTGTTAAAACACAGATTTAACAATTCTAGTCTCAAATAACAAGACATTACTACTGTGTAACATTTAGAACACTGCATCTCATAACAACACAACTCTAAATGCATCCTAAAAAAACAGGCAAGAGCCATGTCTCTTTGTTTCTTTTGTTCAAATGAGTATTAAATTTTATTTCTGAGATAACAAACCACATTCAGCATATTACATAATGAGAACTTGTAACAGTTTTATTTCTGGACAGCAGGTTTTGTTGTTGATGAAGAATATCAGTTCAATATAACATGACTGAAGTGATTCATGGAAACTGTAGTTGTGCATTAATGACATTAATTCTAATTAGATAACATATGTTCCTTTTTTATATTTTGTTATTTCTTCTGATTTAAGTTAATGTCATTAATAGACAGGAATAAAAGTAAACCATCAGTTTCCACATATATAGCTTCAACTTTTATTAAACTGACACAACTTCAGTATTAACAATGTCTGCTCTACAGTATTTAAGTAATAATTATTAAAAATAACAACATGGAAGCATACAAAATGTATTCAGGCATCTTTTAAATTCTCAAAGATACACATTAAATAATGTACAGTAAACATCAACAGAACATACATTACTGAATAAATATTTTTTATTACATGACTAATTTAAAACTAATACAGTATCAATCATCAGCAATGGTTTAGGCACCTAATTCTGGAGGAAAAAAAGTATGTAAAAATATAAAAATTAAATATATTCAAAGAAATAAGGCAGTTAATTCTTAGTCACAAGTTTCAACGAAAACTTTAGTATAATGTGATGCAAAAAAAAAGATTTTTAACTGTGGATAAACTCTTCTTTCTAATATAATAATACTGTTTCAATATTCATCCACATAATAATATATTGCTAAGTTTTACCCTTATGTAAGTTTTATATTTACCTATGGCTATTAATATTGTTTGCAAATTTTTACAAGCACATTAACTCTTTATCTAACAATTTTTGAGTTAGCTTTGAGAAGAAAATTAAATTGTTATGAACAAAATTATATTTTTTACTCAAATGGAATTTCCAGTTATGTTTTACAAAACACTTCAAAAATAAATAAAAATAAAAATTTGAACATCTTTTTCAGTTAAACTGTATCATTCATTTCAAATGCCACAAAATATCCATATAAACCTAAAACAAAATTTCTAAAACAATTTTTAAAATGCTAATTAGAAGTGTCCAGAAAGGTGACTCTTCACCTTCTGTCTCATCAACACTTGATGATGAGCTTTCCATAGACTGCTGCATATACTCATTTCTGGCATAGTAATTTTCATCTCCAATAAGTGAGGAATAAGTGTCAGCCTCCTGTTCTGCAATGTGATATATTCTAAGAACAAATGAAGAGTTGAAATAAGATGGGTGGCCGTACACTGACACACCAACTGGACGTTTAAATAAACTTGGAATATCAACACTGTCAGTCCCACAGGTTACTGACTGCAATTCAAAATCATCATAAGAAGGTCGTAGAGTTTTATCAGACACAAACAAATCAGCATCTCCATAAATGCTTTGTAATTCCACACGTATAAATCCCTCTCTATTCAGTCGGTAAAATGTATAATTTTCACTTCCCACTTCACCAGTAATTGTCTGCAGAGCTAACTGAGCACAGGATATGATGACACTGGCTGCTAGACCCAGGGCTATGCCCACTGAATGGACAGAGGAGTACATTTTGACCATCTGCAAGAGAGACCAAAAACAAACAAACAAAATAAATTGAAAAAGAAATAAATTATAGGTAAATTTTTCTTTTCATTTTTCTAAAATTAGTGTCATTAGTAATGACACACTGTCATTATTTATCATTTAGACTTTTAACCATAACCATAAGACAAAAGTTCTGAACTCAGAATTTTGGACAGCTATAAGTATAACAGTAAATTGTAAGTTGTAACCATGAAGTATGTATTACTATTATTTTATACTCCATGCTTACATTACCCAAATATATTTCAGTATTAATGAAAGAAATAAAAATAATAATAATAAAAAAATTAAAAAAATTATAATAACAGAAAATACAAGTTATACGATGGAAAACTGTTTAAAGACAGTTGTCGTGTGGCCTAGTCACACTGGTACTACTGCTAATGATATTCTCACTGGCGGCGATTTGTCATGATTTTGTATCGTGTATCACATTCACTGTATGCATTTAAATAAAATCCACCCAGTCTACGCAGACTCACCATTCAAAATACTTAAATTTTACACCCATTCATTTAAACAGTCAGAAAAGTACGTACAATCAAATACTTTGTTTTTCAGTCTTAAATAATCTGCTGTAATCACAGTATTTGACCTTTGCTATTTCTGCCGAAATCAAATCACAATTTTCTTTCTGAAAGGCATATCACAAACTTAGTGAGTGTATTTTCTATGTAATTTCCTTTTTTTGTTTTTGAGAACTATGCAACATACATAAGCCGTCACTTTTTGAATAATAATAGTAGTACTAATAAATGTACAAAGCAGAAGGAATAATCAATGAATGCAGTTAAACTATTAAATGTCACAATCTTATAGATACACTGACATTTTGGAGTAAAGCCACAAATTCGGTTTGTACCGCGAAATGTTTTAAAGGTGCTTAAAAATTGTTGGTCTGCGATAAAAAGTGCCTGCCTACTTCCTGTTGATATTCTTGGAAAAACTCGTCATTTTGATCTTTAATTAAACGATTGACACTTTGAAACAAAGTCAGTAATTAGTATATTTTAGTTAAAGCGTCATAATATATTAACCAGAGGTTACGTGAATATCTTCAACAGCAACATTTATATAATTTTCAAATGCTGACGGTATAGTTGTGGCATTCAGTGATTATGTGAACATGACATTGATATTATGATAACGTAACTACGTTAATATTAATTCACTATTTTTTCAGTTTTTTAATCTGTGATTTGCCACTGATTAAGAATTTATAACACTGTCACATGAGACTTAGTATTTTTTCCTTTGTAATTTTTTTGGTGTAGACCTAGGCGTTGTTTTCACACATTTTACTGAATGTTTTAAATATATAGTTTTGTTCTGCTGCTAGTGGAAATAAAATTGAAACATAAAAAAGTGATAATGCAGTGATATTATAAATCTTTAACATTTTTCAGAAATTTGGTAGCCATAATTAAAATTAGTAGCCACATAATAAATGTTAATAATAAGACAAAACAAAAAGAAACAAACAAACAAAAAAATTAAAATAATTTATTTCTACTTAAAACCCTCAAATAAGTATTCATCTATCACCCAAAGAAGCGAAAATTAATAAATCATAATAGAAAACATAATAGTTTTTTTCAACATTTTTGCTGAATCATACCTTCAGAAAGCACAATTGCTGGTTTTCCCCTGTTGCTTTCATTCCATTGTGACAGCAACTTTCCTTATCTGGTATTTTATTTCATATTAAAATGAACTATGTAGCAGTTTTGGTCAATTAAATGTAATGTACTACAATAATTTGCATGTAGACATTGCAGTGTAGTTGTTATGATCAGGCCGAGAGGAGCATACTGATCGTAGATTTCAATCTGTGCACTTTGGGTTTTGCCAATTACTATCTCTTCTTCATTAAGACAGAGGCAGTCATTTTGTTCACATGATTCTCATGATGAATTAATCTTGATTTTAGGATCATAAACTTAACAATCTTTACAGAACAACAGTACAATATATTCTATCAATATTATTGCTCAAATGCTGAATTTGAGCTGAGAAAAAATAAACTAATCAAATCACACCTGTGCTTTTAATTGCCTTTAGTCTCATGGTGGTGTCGTCCCATCTTGTTGAATCCCAAGATCTGAATGTACTTTTTCCTCTAACCATCTAACATTAAAAAATGAATCTGATAAAAATCTGCAATATTACTAAATGGAAATCATTCATTGGTAATGTATTAGAATATTGCTAATGTTTTTTTTTTTTTAAGGTAGTATTATTATTATTTAATTTTTTTTTTACCTCTTCAGAGTTAAGAAATACCTTTAAATTTTTCACTTGTGTTATTTTAGATGTTGGCATGACGTGTAAATCAAGTGTAGTGCAGTATGCACTGTGATAGTGTTACCTGTGATTTGTATGTAGTATTACAATGGCTAGCTGGTCAAGAGACTCGGAGAATGAAGATGAGTTTATCAGACCTCCAAGCTCTCCCCGTTTGATGATTCCACAAGAGCAACAGAGAGTACATCGAGACACTGAAAACAGTGTTGCTCAACAAAGTGAAGACATTTTCAAGAATTTTTTTTATCAGCGTTACAGTCAAGAACAAATTCGACAAACATATGATACAACTCCACAGGTGACAGAAATTCTTGAAATTGACGAGGAACCATTAAGGTGTGTGGTTGTGTTTATAGAGAATCTAAACTCTTAACAGTCTATTTTAATCTAGGTGGTTGTTGTTTGATAAATAACAAAACAGACTTTTTGTCTTACTGTTTACAACATACATACGTGGTTGACTAGATATTTGAGTTACTCTGTTGTTTTGTTTGATATAATATGCCAGTGTATATGATTAATCTCTATATTTCACTTTAAGTCCAACTGCTGAAATTGGTCGACAGTTAGCCAGGATAGGCGATGACATCAATGACAGATACTCTGATGTGTTTGATGAGATGATGAGAAATTTGAATATTAATGAAAACACCGCGTATGAAGCATTTGCAAATGTGGCCCGAAAGTATGAAATTTATTTACTTTCATTATTCCTAATAATATGTGAAATTAATAGTGTAGCATTATTATCTTAGAAATTCGCTCTGGACTATTTTCTGCATTGTCTAATAATTTATGATTGATTCATAAATTATGTATTTTAGTCTGTATCAAAACATATTATTTATCAAAAACTAAATGATCTCTTTCTGTTAGTTGGTAACAGAGTAATTAATATTCTGCTAAGGTGGGTTTACTTTCATTTTGTTGTTTGAAAAACCCATCTCTTTTGTGTTAAATTTAAAATAAGGTATTAATTTTTGAATAAATGTATCATTTAAAATAGTTTACAGAAAAGAAATTATGAAATATTATTGATGACAAGACAGCTGTATGTTGAATTTTTTTATCTGAAAATAGAATGTTTATTTGTCGATTGATAATTCTGTACTATTATTGTATTTTCTTTTTGAAATTAAATGACTTAATTCTGTTTGTGTTTTTTTTTTTTTTTTGTTTTTTTTAAATTGTTTTTTTAGGTTAATTGCAAATGGCATCAACTGGGGAAGAGTTCTGACATTGCTTTGTTTTGGCTATAGAATAGCTGTCAGTGTTCTGCAGTCTGGAGCAAGCAGATTTGCAACTTTCATGAAAAAGATTGTTTCATATGTTGTGACTTTCATTGTAAAAGAGAAAATAGCAAAATGGATAGCTGAAAATGGTGGATGGGTAAGAATTTAAAAAACAAAATTGAAATTACTGATTTCATATAAAAAAATCTTCTAGCAAATCCCATTAAAAATATTTACAGAATAAAAACTATTAATATATTCATAAATTTCATACTAGAATATTGTGATCAAGTTGACATTTTCTGTCTATTGTTAGTGGTTTATAGATATTTCTTTAATGTTACTGTCTTTTATAATTTTTAATATATATTTGTTTATATTCATTTGAAATTACAAAGCAGTGCAAGAATTATTACATATAATTTTTTATGTTATATGTTCTGGTTTTATTGTTTCATTACTACAAATGAAAACAAGCTGACCTGTTTCAATCAGATCTCAAAATTAATGGGTGCAAGTAAATCAAATATTTCTGTTTGCATCTGAAATTATTTTCTTATTCTCTTTCAGGGAGCTGCTCTTTCCTTTGTTCCCTCCATGAGTACAAAAACATGGTTTGCATTGATCAGCATGGCTGCTGTCTCTGTGGTAGCTGTTATTTACTTCCATAAATACAATTAGTTCAAATTAGACTTAGTGGATGAGTGTCTGAATGATAGAGGTTTTAGTTTGGAAAGATTCTCTAAGATATGTTGACACATAATTCACTCTGAAGAAATTTCCAAAATTTCCAAAACCAGCAATGTTTGAAGATTGATATAATATTCTGTAACCATATCGGTGGTCCTTTCTAATCAAGATCAGATTTTAATATTTAATTATTTAGATTTGTTATCAACATTTAATTATTTAGATTTGTTATCAACATTTAATCATTTAGATTTGTTATTAACATTTAATTATTTGGATTTGTTATTAACATTTAATTATTTGGATTTATTATTAATATTTAATTATTAAGGATTGATGCCAATATTTAACTTTGCATACATGTACATGACATTTTATTACCAGAATTCAAAGTAAATTATGAATTGTTTTAATCTCTGCCATATTTTCATAATGTCCCTACGAATTATTTATGTTACATCATGAGTGGATACCAGAGTACTAATGGTTAACAGTATTACAGCAATGTTTGCATTAGGGTTTAGTGTTTTTCAATCCAAATACTCTTAAGAGTTTATTTCTGAAATATTTTTATATTTAATGGTTTTTGGGCTCTTTTTTTTGTTTTTTAAATATATGCATATAAACTTATTTTTGAAAATGGATAAAATTTGCCAGATAAATATTAATGTTTTAAAAAGAAGTATTTGAAAGTTACAATGTTTATCTAGAATAAATTGTATTTATAGGCTTTTTTATGTAAACAACTTGGTTTCTTCAGAACTCGTAGGATTCAAAATTACTTAAACTTTAATATTTTAATTTTTAACATGTTTATATATATTTCTGTTACATACTTTAAATGTAGAGCATTAATGATCTGTGACTGCCAAAACCAACTGACACTGGCTTGACTAGATGAATATTTTCATTAAGACAAAATTATATAACAAGTTGAAAACCGATATTCTGTAGTTCTGATAGGAACATAAGTATATTGCAACTTGCTTTTTAAGAGAAAAGATACCTTATTTTTTTTCAAAATAAAAAATATGTGTGTGTGTACAGTTTTAAAAGTTTGTGTTTTTTATAAATATACAGAAATAAATGTGCAAGTTATTTTATAAAATACTAGATTTATTATATCAGTACTCATTTCCATGTACTGTAAACAGTTGCTATTTTGGATATTTTTTATATTAAATATTGTAATAAATTTTCTTTGTTTAGAAAAAGAAAAACTAAGGAACGTTTGTCACCATTTTCTCTCTCTTGTTGTAGCTTGTATTGCATCTTAAATGTGTTTAAGATAAGAATTTATATTTTCTTGCAGTTCAGAGTTTGTTCTAATCTTGATATTCAAACTGTCTGAGCATGTTAATTTATATCTGAATGAAATTTCATAATAACATTGTCATTATTATATATTTTTATAACTACAAAGTTAACAATCATCATGAACAGAAACCTTTTTGCAAATATTTGGGCTGAATGAATTTGTTATGACATAAAATTACCATTTCAGGTAACTGTTTGCATAGTTGTTTTAGTAACCGTTTTTAGCTGTGGCTTTTTCATTATTTTTTCCTTTTTGCACAAGTTGAGTTATTTTTATGTCATAATGTATGTGGTTTTTGCCAGCATGATTTAAACAATTACTTGTTTGTAATAGATGAAATGAATTATATTCAGTTTTTAGTTTATTTGTGGGTTTCAGGGTTTGTTCTTTGCTAACCATAAGTTGAATGTGACAATGTATCAGGTTTTTGATGGCATGATTTCGGCATCATTATTGGTTTCTAATAGACCAAACTAATATTAGTTAAATGAAATTTTACCATATAGAAGGAATACAAGTTTAATGCTACTGCAAACTAGTTTGAACATTTTTGGGACGTCACAAATACTTGGGTGGGGTTTTATTGTATTTTTTAATGATAAAATGGGAAGAAACTGACGTCTTTGGCAGCTATAGACATATGCACTACCTGCAAGTTCTTCCATTAAAGATTCTAAACAATTGATAAAATGACAGTGATAATTACATTTTTGCGTTAAATAAATATGGGTTGTGTGCTGTCAGTAATCCATGGGCCAACATTATCCATCTGTGTGCAAACTGAAAAGCACTGAACACCTTGGTACAGGAAGTAGCTCTTTAGATATCTGTACAGGTACTCATTCTCCTACAGATTATACCTCAGACCAGAGTTTTATCCATTCAGATGTAGCTTTTAAAAAAACCCAGTCATATCTATAATAATACTTAGAGGAATAAATTGAAACATCTAAGAAGTTAAAAGTATTAATTCTTTTGTTTTTGCCTCTAGGGAAATGATAAATGTAAACTGATCTAAGCTCTTTTTTTTTATGGTGGTTCTTTTTTATTACTTGTATTCAGTTGTACGTTTTAAAAAAAATTATATTTATAAATGTATCCAGTTTTTTCACCTTAATCATAATTTTAATAGATATACAGGAAAGCCATTAAAATGGCTTATTTATAAATGAGTATATAAGTATTATTAGCAAATATGGTTTATTGGTTTGTTTTTATAAAGAGTGAAATGGATTTCTTGTATTTTTATTTCATTTTACTATTTTATTTTTATAAATATACATTGTTAAAATAAAAGAAAAAGAAAGAAAGACGAGTTCCATTTCTAATAAAAAAAAAATGTATCCGTATTTTTAAAATTATATAAATAATACTAAATGCTTATGCATTTGTAATGTACACTTTATATATTTTTCTTTTTTATATTTAGTTATAGAAAATGGTTTTGGAACATACGTATTATGTTAATACATACCATTAGAACCAAATAAAATAAGCAAGCATGATTATGACAAACAAACTTTCATTTAATTTTGGGAATATTGACAAAGGACAGCTGAAAATTATTTCTGTTAGTTCAGAAATTACTTTATTTGGCTTATCTATACTATCCATTCCATTCCTATCACTGTTCAACAATAGTTTGTGTAGTGTACAATTCTGCTTGCATTAGTATATAATTTTATAATACATAATGTAGATTTGTGCATCCTAGTTATAATATGGAATAGTCAAATACCACAAATGGATTTCATCATAATTAAGAATCTGACATAATGCTGTACATCACCAACTCCTTTTTTTTCGGTAAGCTCAAAACATTTTGTCCTGCTTCATTTATGACAGGTCTTGCTGTGTTGAGCTTACATCTTTTAACTGTCTCTTCATCAATATAGTTCATGTTGCTTTATTATTAATATCCTTGATGGTGGTGCATTCTGGATGTTTTACTGTTACATGAGACATCACCAAAGTTTCTTGAATGAATTCCTGTGTTCTTGTTGATACTGCTGCATTAAATGTTTTCCATTCCATTATTCACTGGATTTCTAAATTTTGGCAGTCTTGCAGCTAATTGTTGCTTAATTACATTCTAAATGAAATAATCCACTCTTAATTTCTCATCGCTGTTTATTATTTACTGCTTATCTGTATATTTATTATTTTTGTTTTCTGAACTACCATCCATGTCACTTTTTCTTCTTTTTTGTTGAGAGAGGATTACATTTTGCACATATTTTATCAGGGTAACAGTTAACAGTAGGTCAACATTTCAGTTTATATTTACAATGAAATTCTTGTGCTAATACATTGTCATTTAATAGATCCCTCTATATTCATGACTGAAACATTTCCTGATTTAAATTTATTACATTTTTAAAATTATACTTCATGATTTGTATTAGGTTCACTTCACAAAAATAAATAAAATAAAATCATGCAGAAACTGACAAAATAGTGTTCCATGCTTCAACTTGGTAAATGAATTCTGAATGCATATATATGATGGTGCACAGAATTTTAGTAAAAGATTTATTTTTGATTATTTTTCTCTAAATCTTTTGTTATTTACCAAGTGAGATTATTTAATAAGTGTCTCTAACAAAGTAAAACATGTTGCAGGTTAATTTTATGCAGGGAAGTGATGAGATAACTATTTACTTAGCAATTATTTATTAAACAATGAGATCTCTTTTTTTTTTTTTTTTTTTTTTTATGGGAGACATAGTTATGCTGTGCATAATTATATTAATGGTGTTAGTGTGAATATTGCTCAATGGTGTTGCATTACATTTTACAGTTCTTGATAAACCAAGACAATTATTTAAAACACATCATATAGATGAAGGAGGCATCTCATAATAACTATTATTTCAAAAAAATGTATTAATGTATTATGCAATTTCACCACTGGCATTTGTTTTAATAACCAGAATTTAAAGAAAAATTTGTGTGAATAAATCATTCTTATGTTTTTGTCTTGTTTTTTTTATATATATATATATATATATACACACACATATGCTATTCCTTACATTTTATGTGCTGGTTTGTTTCTCTTTCAAAGCTATTAAAATGATGAAATAATAATTTTAAAAAGTTATTCGGTTTGTTAACAGCATTTTAGGTTAAAAAAAAAAATCTGTTTCAAAGTCGCAATATTTTCTCTTATTTGGTAAAGAAATGATTTTTAATCTAAATAGCTTTCTGTAGGTATTTCTTCTCTACCCCGTTTATTTGTGTTAATTGGATTCGGGATGGAAGGGATTTAACATAAAGAGTGTCAAATGACAAACCTGTTTTTCTTACTATGCATTGCACAGAACATCGCGTGATTCGGTATGGTATGGAGAACTCTTTTTACGTGCCCACGTCCAATTCAAGGTTCGGGCACCATCGCGTGATTCAATGCTCCACGTGGCTTATTTCCCTTTTATAAACAAAATCACGTGATGGGGTGATGCGATTTTTTAAAAGTCTCACGCCACAACAGAAATTATAATTTCATACTATAAATAATTTTCGTTTGATATTTATGATTTTCATTTAGCCAAAAATAATTGGATATTGATATATTAATAACTACTCTTATAAAATACAAATCATTGCTTATTTATTCCGTTTTGGTAATAAATGCAATAAACATTAATATACCGTAAATACTGAACTAAAGCATCAGAAAAAAAAAAAAAATAATAATAAATAAATGAATAAAAGATCCTTTAACCACGGTAGGATTGTGTGTGGGGGGGTAAATTTGACAAAACTGGTGTATGTTTATGAACTATCAGTAGCCAAAGTTCATCCGGTTATCGATAGGTGAGTAGAATTACTATTAAGAAACGTATTGTTAAACTATCCTGCCAAATTCGGTAGCTCTGCGTCAAAGAAATAGTAGCTACATTTCACATTTTCATAACAAGCAATCCTTTAATTGGTGTGAAAAGTATAACCCTCAGCGATAGCTTTTCGTCAGATATTACAAGCCATTTTTCACATGGTATCCCCTCTTTCAGTCTTTATAAGTTTATTCCAGTGAATGAAGTGAGCAGTATTAGCTTAAAAACACTTTCTCACCGTAGTGGTAATTCTGCCAAATTTGGTAGCTACGCGTCAAATAAATATCAGTAGTCACAAGCAGAAAATAATATTATTAAAAAAACAGTTACAACAAAACAAACTTTTATATTCAATATTGCATATCCTTACTCATTAGATTTTATATTATCCACAATAAGCAACAATGTTACGTGTGAATGTATTTATAACAGTACTGAGTGAAATGAGTAATCTTCATGTTAGCTTTATTCATAGAAAGATAAAATCAATATAAAATAAAACTGACAGTTAAAAAAAAAAATAGATAGTTTATAACGAAAAATACGGTAAATAAAGTTAACGGACCCGTGGCAGTGACCGCCAACTTGCCTGATTTTATTTTTTTTAATGTCAGACGGGGTGTCATTAATCGTTTCCGGTTTAAAGCAGTACCGATTCATAACACCAAATGTGACCGAAGGCGATGTAGTGTTGTCAACGAAAACGGTTCCAGAATGTATCCCAAAACATGGATGTGACATTTTGTGTGGTGTTAGGTTTAGAACTGTCAGTAAATGGTAAGAGCTAATAATGGTTTCTGTAATTCGAAAAAGTGTTAAATTTGATTTTTTGCTCAAGTAAATGTATAGTTGGTAATACAATGAATATAATTTATTTCATCAGATTTCATAATTAAGTTACAAGTAATTTAAGCAGCCTAATATTAGTTTTCACTGAGTACACTATAAATAAATACCTGTTGTTATATGCAATCAACTGACGATATTACTCGATGTATTGCTGTGTGTTACAGGACATGACCTATGCCTATGTTAGTATAGGTTTTTTTTTTTTTTTTTAAATTATTATTATTATTATTTTTTTTTTTTTATAGTCTTCAACCAGAATATATGAATCTTGATTATCTAATTATCTTCCTTAATCACTTTTGATGATCTCCGGTTGTTGTGAGCCTATTAGGACTATATTGTTTATTTGTTTCTACAAATGCAACAATTAACAGTAGAATCTAAGAAATTAAGAATCATAGAATGTGATATGATGTCTACTAAGTAACAACTGCTTGACATGGGCTGTTTCTAAGTGGTGTATCTTCTGACATAAGCTATTGGTTACAGAGGACATGTATTAAATTACATTTCAAATTATGTGTTTACAATCAAACCATGATGCAAGTTTCTCAGAAATATATAACAGAAAATCAGTTGGTTATTAAGTGATTAAAACTTGTTAATGTCCCATGAGGTTTCAATCATAATCAAGGACATATATTAATTACCTATGGCATATTAGTTTGTTAAAGAAATAGAAAGTAAAAAGGTTAAAATACACATCAGCTAAGCTAAAGAGAGGCAAATACTAGGATCCAAACTGAGAATCTGTCAGTTTTATAACTGATGGATTAAGTACAGCTGTTGATAGGAAAGAGATAACATTTTTATCAACTGCATTGTCATTTCTTAATTTACATTATATGGTAATGTAATGTGTACTAAATGTCACTGCTTATCTGTAAACATTGCTAAATTTGATAACACCAGATACAAGTGTCACCATCAGTTTATTTGACAAACTACTGTTGATCTATTTCACATTGTTTTAATACAGTGATATTGAAATTATAATTAATTTTGAAGGTAATGTTTTTAATGTAAAAGTAACAAAAGGTAAAACAAATTAATAAAATAAAAATTATAATAATTGCTATTGTATACTTATTGATTTAAACAAAAAATTAAAATTAAAGTACTGCAAAAATGTTTAAATCTAATTGAACAAAATATTTAATATATGTAATAAATAATTTAAGCATTCTTTAAGACATGCTTATTTATCATTTATTAATTTAATTTTCAATTAAAAAATACTTATTATTATTTTTGACTCAATATTTAATAAAATATTTATGTTCTTATTAATCAGAATCAAAATAGGTGGAATTGTGACCTCAGTATTAAATTACTTTATGGCGGACCAGAGGTCAACACATGCTAAAGTAGCATTTAGAGTTGAATCTAATGAGGATCTTGAGGACAGTGCAGACAATGAGAGCAAAATTGGAAAGTCACAGGATTCAGAATCTGAATCATCCAGTCCATCAACATCTGTTCCTCAAACAAGACGTAAACAATCAACTGAACCATCATATAATAGCCGACGTAGTCGATCACTTGAGGAATGTTGCCGCCGTAGAGGTTTTTCAGAGGGGGATAATGGAATATCTCCTGCTGCTAGTTTTGACAAATCAACATTTCAGTGTTTTTCTAACCAACAAACAGAGCAGAAGCCGCAGATACGGTAAGAAATATTAAAACATTTTCTTTGTTTATTTTCATGGTGTACAGATGACTTTGTTACAAATTGTATTGACAAAAAAAAAGATTAAAAAATCTTGAAGATAAATCAACTGAGTTATTGAAATGTATTCTTTAAATGGTAATTATGATAATTTGATATCTTTGTCTAAATGATATGCTGTTGTGGAAAATGTGCTTGAATTACTTTCAGACACATTCATGCACAATATGACAGATTTTTCTTTGTGTATTTACTTTATGAACATATGATTTGTCTACCACTACATCTCAGAATTTCTGATATTCAGATTCCTGAAATTTTTCTGCCCATTTTGTAATTGTTGGAAGTTGACATATTTTAAGCTGGTTACTTTACCATACCAGCATTGTAATTAAATACATCTGCATTCTGATTTTTAAGTTGTTACTTGTATATAATAAATTTGAAATACTGTGAAAAAGAAAGTAAGAAGCAACTAATCCAACAAAAAGTACACAGCCTAGAATATTCATTCCCACATATCTCATTGGTAATTTCACCTTTATTTATCTGTGTCTGGTTTTAAACAAAATCTCCTGTACATCTTAATTAAAATTTATGTTATGTTTTATGCATTTATTTGCTTTGCATGATTACAGTTTGTGCATGCAAGTTATCAATCATTCAGACTGTGAATTATGCAATGCTTACACATTTGTCACTATTTAAACATCAGAAACATAAATTTATACTGTGAGACCTTGATAGTTCAAATAGTATTTTACTTAATAAATCATTTGTAACTACAGATTTCTGATTTGTATTAAATAAAAATAAAAATCTTTTATGAAAATCAGTTAATTTAATTGGAATTTGAAAAAATTTCAAATGTCTAACAATACTACAGTCACTTTAATTAATTTTATATTCAGGCTACTCTGTATTTTGCATACATATACCCAAAGACAATATACTGCATACTATAGCTTTAATTATATACAAGTCACATAGTATTAGTGGGAACTTGCTGGATAGATCCTAGTGCAGGAGGCACATGTTTTATCACTTGGAACTATCTCACTATTTGGAGTCAGAATGCTGTATGTATTATATAAAAAGCAACAACAGTAAATTCTATTTGTGTAAAAATGTAAAACCATGTTTGGTTACCATATAGGTTGAAAATTGACAAGAAAAAATAGCAGCGAAGTCAGGGTCTTTTAAAGACTTTATCCATTATATGTGATGAAATGTTAACAAGGTTTAATAAATAATAGGCGAAGTGAAAATGTTATATACTTAGACAATAGGTAGTAAAGCATTTATCTATATTAATCTTATTTTACAGCAAAGAAATTATAGTAACAATGTATGACTTCATCATATATGACAATTACCTTTGTATTAATAAACAAAAAACTGGCATGTTTTATGTTTATATATCTAATTATTATGAGATATAAAATTTGTTAGAAACAACAGTTCTTAAGTACTACAATGCTTATCACTGTTTTGACACAGAGAGCTATACTTATTTAATACAAATATAAATAAAGGTTGTTATTTTGATCTTTAGAAAAATGTTTTAATGAAGGGAAACCTTGGAAATAAAAATAATAATAACATTGGTTGTGATAATAAATATGACCATAATACAACAAGCCACAGATATCTGATGGATTCAGATTAATAACTGATGCTAGTGAAATTTCAGAAGTAGTCTAAAATGGCTGAATGGAAAAAACTAATTAGTGTGGAGTTTTATTTTCTGAAATTTACATCAGTGACATATTGCAATTACAATAGCTTATTTTAAATAGTAACAGCTATTTTAAATGAGATACTCTGCATGGTAGTTGCCTTGTCTTAGATGTGGTTGCTTGCAGGATCAGTCCCCAGTATTTATAAAAGTTACGTTTTCTTTAATGATAATACCAAAGAAAAAAAAAAGAAGAAGAAGAAGAAAGTAGGAAAATCTACAAGGCATGTGAAAACATTCTTATAGACTCACAGAGGAAGAATGATATGCCTTAGTCCTGAACTTAAGCACTGGGCCACAGCCAACTCTTTTCCATTTCAAAGATTACATTATAACTGATTAATTATTGTATAATTACTTGCATTTAATCATAAATATAAAATTTAATTGTAATAAATGTAAAATTAAAACTATAATGAAATGAAATTCTCAGCCATTTTTTTTTTTTAATTATTCAAATCCACCTATTTTTTGTTCTTTCAGTCTTTTATACCATTCTTTGTTTAAATGGTGGCAATTATTATAAATATTTAGTATTATTTCATTGTAAAGTAGTCAAAGATAATCTGAGATGGTGAGTGGTCAAGATTAAGCCTTCTTTTGGTAAAATAATTGAGACAGCATTCTCATGAGAACAGCATACAATAAAATGACTTTTAAAAAAAAATATATATATATATTTTATTTTATTATTATTTATTTATTTATAAGTTTGTACATATTTATTGCTTAAGCATTTTTAAGAACTTTGCATGATCTGGATGTCCTTTATTTTATTATTTTATTTATTTTTTATTTTGTTTTGGTATTTGTGTGTGTGTGTGTGTGTTTCCAGATGTTCACTGTTGTGTATTAGTGATCAGAATTTATGATAAATTAATTTTTTAAAAACTGTATGAAAAAGCCTTTTCAATTTCAGAAGTCTTTACAGCCGTGAAAGACGGTAAGATTTGTAACCTTTGCATGGTTATTTGGGAAAATTAGTAACTACAACTATGTAGCTACATCTAAATTTCTGAGATAAATACTAATATGTTCATATAATTTTACAGTACAGTTTTTATTTATTTATAATTTTATTTATTTATTTAAAATTTTGTTTACTGATTATTTTATTTATTTTAAACTGAAGTGACTGAAAATAAAATATATTGTTGTATTGAATAATCTGACCTTAGTTAAATTACAAGTATATGTGACCTGTTGCATGAAAAGGCACATTTGTCCAGCAGTGCTGTCATTGTTTTTCAAATAGCCAGTTTGAAATCTGATGTGTAGGTTCTATTTTGATAAACTGACATTTAGTCTCTTGATTATTGTTGAAAAATTGTCTTATAAAAAGAAAGTTTAGAAATTTTGATTACAACTATACTGTTCCAACATAAAATCATTATTAATGGAAATATATTTTTTGTTTTATATCAAACACAAACTTTTTTACAGTTTTGCTGTATAAATTATTAAATATTAATAATCATAATCGTAATTGTAAAAAATGTGTCTTTTCATAGCACTGCTTTTTTGTTTTAAATAAGCAAATTCAATGTTTCATTATTTGATTATTAATTTTTTTTTTTATTGTTCATTTCTAATTTTTATATTTAAAACAAAATTAAATTAAAGAAATTAAAAAATACAATACAAAAGTAAAGTAAGAAAATGTGTGTGTGTGTTTGTACATACATCCATCCATCCACCCATCCATTTATAGATATAAACACGCACACACACAGACAGAAACACACATATAATTTAAGAAAAATTAATAATGTAAAATAAGCAAACAAATAGATAAACAGTAATATAAGAAAAAAAATGTTTAGTCTGATAGATCTGCCTCAAATTGTTCATTTGATTTAATTTGTTTGTGTGTGTATGTGTATTGCTTTTCAGAATTTTGTAGGTTGATGTTTTCAAAATAGCAAAATATAAAATTTTTTTAATTCTTATCTGTTGGACTAGCATAAAATCCTTTCTAGTGGTAGACCATCCCAAATTATTGTTAAATAACATTAAATTATCTTTTGTATTTTGAATATTGAAAGCACAATTAATACTTTACTGAGTTTGAAAACAGAAAGAGTGGGGTTTTTTTTGTTGTTGTTGTTTTTTCTCAGTGTGTCATATATCCAAATTAAAACTAGTGGTAATTGTATAATGAACTGGATAAGTAAACGACAGTAAAAGTTCAGAATCAGTTTTAACTATATGGTACTATATTAATATTTTTTGTATGTCATTATTTACTGCCATATTTCAGTTAAATAATCATCATTTCTTTGTCTAATTCAGGTACATGTAACAGTTGCATGTATTGTATGTAATCCATAAACTGATCAGTGTTGTACATCCTGTATTTTCCCTTCTCCCCTTTTGTGTATCTCTCTTTCTCTCTCTGTCTTTCTCATTCATTTTCTTTATGTATCTTTATAGAGAACAGTAAGAGAATTTTTTTTACTTAAAATCTCTAAATATCTTTTTGTGTAAATAACACTAATGGTGATCGAAAGTCAGGTTGAATATGATATGTAATGTAATTAAATATATCTGATAAGATAAAGAGCAATGAATGAATTTCTTTCAAGGTTCAAGTTCTATTGTTGATGAACAAAAGGCAATTTTTTTCTCAGCTTAGATTTTAAATGTTAACTGATAAAAATAATAAGTTAATTTCTACTCAATAATAAAAATGACATGAAATTATATACATGTCTCCTTGTATAAATATAAAGAAGTCACATTTATATATTCAGTTGAACTTTGATAATTTGAACTTGAAAGGATCAGCAAAATTCAGTGCAATTTTGATGGATGAGTACATTTTACATTTGAAAAAACATACACTCCTATTTATTTTGTAAACTAAGTAAATCACAAAATCATCAAAACACACAACTTAAATGAATTTAACACACAGAGGTAAAGTGTCTTTAGCTTAGATAATATGAAAGAAGAAACCTCAGGGAGCTGTTCTTATTAAAAAACATTAAGAACTGTTTTATAAGTGCCTTCCCACAAACTAGGCTGCACATACAACAGCCTTTGATAATCCATTAGTGGGGCACTTTGTACAATAGTCCATTGAGAAGAAATGATCCTGCATCTAAATTCTAATGCCTGAGCTATACAATCCTAACAACATAACTATACCCCACCCAACTGAGAATATGTACCAATAACTGGATGGACAAAATAAATGTATCTATTTACTTCTCAATAGTTATTCTTGTTGTTTCTTTGAATATATTTTTGCTGGCTGAACTGATTGCTGAAATATGTTTTCTGTCCATTTATTCTGTTCCAGTTATTTGACATGATCAAGAATGATAGCTAGGTAAATGAAAATGTTAGAAAGTACAGATTGAACAAATAAATTTTAGCTGTTTTTATTATTATTATTATTTTATTATTTTATTTTATTTTTTAACATTATAACCTGGTGGTATCGTGTCAGTGACAGAAATGTCAATATTTATAAAAAAAAGACAAATCTCACAGATCTTAAAATTATCAAAGTCCTCAGCTTTTGCTATTTCAGGATGAAGGTTACTGTTGAAAATCCTGTTGTATTTATAATTCGGAGTCAATATTTTAATCATATTCCAAATTAGAACCTAACTGACATGTACAAAAAGGTGGAATTTCATTATATAGATATTCCTGTCATAAGTCACTAATTGAAATCATCCATTTGTTTGTGATGGCTATTTTTTAGTGACCATTTTCTGTATTAATCAAAGAAGATGTTACTATTGTGTTGTTTTATAGATATTAAGTTAGTTAAAAGATTGTGAAAAGTGGAATTTTACCAAAAACATTCACAAAACAGAGGTAACAAAATGCTGTAGTTTTATTTTTGGATGAACAAAACAAGTCTGGCAGTTTTACAGAATTGTTACAGTTTTTTTTATACATGTGTAATAGTTTGGCTTTTAATGATTGAAATTTAATGGAATTACACTAAAAGCATTCTGTTCTACAAATGTCTAAATACTGCAGTTTGTTTTATAACTGAAATAATAATTTTTGTTTCTGATTCATAATATTTTGGCTTTAATGACTATCTGCTACATAACTGTAGGATGTCTGACTTTGTATTTTCACTTTTTTTTTATCAGATACAGTGATAATTACATAGTTTGTGTTTGTTTGCAGTGCTTTGATTAGTTACAATGTTTTATATTTAAACAATGGTAATACTGATTAATGTAGTGAAATTTCAGTACTGTAGAATTTTAATCAGTTCATTTTCTTTTGTAACACTTAAGAATCTTAGAGTAGTTAGAGTTTTTTAGGCATAATGCAGGAATGGCAATCCCTGACTGCACATACCTAATATGAAATTTTTTAAAAAAAAAAAAAAAAAAAAACAATAAAAAATTTGGCTTTAAACATCTGTTGCCACATTCATGTGTATATAACATTTAAATTTAAAACAAATCATATGTGTAATAATTAAAATGAAAAAAAAACAAAACAGTATATATAAAATTAAAACTAAAAGAATTTATAAATAATATCTTTTTTCTCATTTATTCTGTTTGTTTGATATTTACTAATCCAGTCTTGTATGTTGTTTACACCTTTCAACTTGTAGATTTTTTTTTAGTTTCATATTGAAATTAAAATTAACATTTTTATTTTTAGAAGGTTTTGATTAATTCAAGATCTATTTAGTTATTTTCAGTTGCTATTAGTATCTCATTTTTCTGTATGACATATTGCTTTTGATGTATGCTGTATTTTGTATAATGTATAGTAAGTCATGTTATGCTGTTAATGGTGTAATTGTATAGCATTTCATTTGATTTTAAGCTCAGCTACAAAATGTAATTTATTGGGCAAATGATCTTAATTTTGAAACTACCTTCTGTGCATCTAGTGATATACCTGGAAGTATTATGTTTTTTAATTATTATTATTATTATATTCAGTTATATTCAGCACATAAATATACTTTTTTTAATTTAAAAAAATAAAACAAAAAAAATATCTTAATCTCCAACTGAATATATATATGTATATCATACACTAAGGATTGATGAATAGTCATTGTTAATCCAAGTTTTAAAAATATTTATAATAATGAATTTATATAAAATAGCAAACCCTTTTATATATTCTTTTTTCTATTTGTGCATGGATTGTGGTGCATTTTATACACTGTTTTACAGGTAATAAACTAACATTAACTTTATTTGTTATGCCTGTCTTATGCGTGTTCTGGAAATGATTTTAACTCAGAGGACATAATACAAACTGTAATTCATGCATGATCTGTTTAAATTATTTTTCATATTTGTTTAAATTATAGCTATTGATTGAAGTCGTAATTTAAAAACTGAATATAATGTATGTATTGTATAAATTATGTATTTAGTGTATTTGGCTTGAGGCATAAAGTTAATAATTCTGTATTATAATTGTGTCAGATACCCAAGAAACAGTATTAGCTATGAAACAATATACTTACTATGTAATACTATGTAATCTTTATGTTCAAAGGTATACTATTAATTTTATTTCAAACTTTCAAGTATAATTAAATGTTCTATAGTTTGTTACCACAAATCATGTATTAATATGTACTGTGATCTGTGATACACAGTGAAACTTTTTATGTCATATTCTGAGTATTCTGTTTATTTTCTTGATGGTGTAAATTAAAATCTCCATGTCACAGGCACTTGATGTGTTATACATTAAGTATTCTACATCATATGTTTTAGTCATGATGTATGCTAATTATGCTATATGTCTTAAAATACAGTACAGTTTTATCTTCTGGATGTACTTTGCAAAATAATAGAAAATGCCTATGGAAGGAATGTTTCAGAAATTCTATTTGGGGTAGAAAGTGAATTTTCATTACAGCTTAGAAGTCTTTTTTAAAAGAAATAATACCAGATCCTTTTTCTCTTTTTTTTCAGTTCTCCATATAACAGAAAGAATTGTTACATTACTTTATTAGCTGGTTAAGCTTTCTTAAATTTTCCCATTGGACCTTTACCTTCATTTACTAAACAGTCTATGAATTCTGTAAATCTGTAAATGGTCTAAACATTCATGTGCTATAAAGGGATCTTATGTCATGTTCTACCTATATCATGTACTAATTACTTATTTTATATATGATCACATTTATGTACTAATTATTTACTGCATGTTAAATGTTACTATTGTACTATGAATTAATTAAATGTTTTGTGCTATATGTTCTAGGCATACTATGTCAGGCATTCTCTTAGATGCAACTACACATAGTGGTCGTCGGTTTAGTACAAAAGATTTCAATGTTGCAACACCAGAAGAGTTTGTGAAATGTTTTGGTGGAACCAAAGTCATCAATAGGGTTAGTATTTATTTTTTTGTATATTTTTCTTATTCTCATATGTAAAGATAATAATAATTAGGTTTTTTTTTTTTTTTTTTTTTTTTTTTTTTTGTTCATTATTAATATTATTTAATAATTACATCTTTTATTGTTGCTAATAAAAAAAATTCAGTAGGTTTGATACTGTTAATTATTAATATGAAATGGTTTTTTTTCACATTCAGTAATTGGATACTCTGTACATTATAAAAGTCTGTGTTTTTTTTGTTTTTTTAATATCTGCAGGTACTGATAGCTAACAATGGCATTGCTGCAGTCAAATGCATGCGTTCTGTAAGACGATGGGCATATGAAATGTTCAGAAATGAAAGAGCCATACGATTTGTTGTCATGGTTACACCTGAGGACTTGAAAGCCAATGCTGGTAAACAATACCATAGCAAAAAAGAAACAATAACGTTATTATCATTATTTATGGCTTTCTTTTTTATATTCTCTTATTTTTCTTTTTTTCTTTTCTTTCTTTCTTTTCTGATTAATAATAGTTATTATTTAATTGATATTATTTTGTAAACATTTAAAAAAACTTTTTCTTAGAGTACATCAAGATGGCTGATCAGTATGTCCCAGTCCCTGGAGGTTCAAATAACAACAACTATGCCAATGTTGAACTAATTCTTGATATTGCTAAAAGAACCCAAGTTCAAGTAAGTGTTTAAAGAAATAAGAAAGTGAATAATCATTTATTAATATTAATACCATCATTCAAAGAAGTAAAATATTAAATTGTTTTGCAATTATAGGTAGCATAGATTTAGCCCAAATGTTTTAAAATATTATTAAAGATTTAACTGCTGTTTTCTGTTTTGTTATTAATGTTTGTTTATTTATTTATTTATCTGTTAGGGCAGGCTAGGCAATTACTTCAGAAAACAATTTTTTGTTATGCTGTTTTTTTTTGTTTTTTTTATTATTTGTTGGTTTGTTTCAGGCTGTATGGGCAGGCTGGGGACATGCTTCTGAAAATCCTAAACTTCCTGAGCTTCTTCATAAAAATGACATCCGTTTTATTGGTAATTACAATCAACTGATATCACTGTTAAAAAGATGTCTTGTGTATATGTACTAATTATGTCATATAAATAAATAAAAACCAAATATGCAAGAAAATATTTTTGTTCTGTCACTGATAAATTCAGAGTTGTATTCTGCCAGTCAGTCAAATATTTCTTTTTATGTATCTCTGTAGGAAGTTATATTACAAAAAATACAATATAATGTAAAGATTTAATACTGTATTTAAAAAAAGAAAGAAATGAAAGTATTGATTCTAATATAGGGTTGTGTTCAAGCTTTTAATCAAGGACACATGCTTCAAGATGTTTCAACAGAGCCAGATCCCCTTTGAACATTCTGATTAAAAAACTACACTGAGAACTGCTGATCACTGATTGATGTTAATGAGATAAATTTGTTATCTGCATTTCTCTTGTGGGAAAAAAAAATTCAAAAATTCAAAACTCTGAATAAGTACATTATGAATTAAAAATGAATTCAAAAGCAGTTTACTTTTAAATTTTTTTATTTGAAGTAAGTTTTGCACATTTCTGTTCTAATATTTATTTATTATAATTGTTCTAGGACCACCAGAAAATGCTATGTGGGCTCTTGGTGACAAGATTGCATCATCCATTGTTGCACAGACTGTCGGTGTTCCAACAATGCCTTGGAGTGGATCTGGTAAACATTTTTAGATTTAATACATATTATAATGGACCAAGATAAGTAAATGCAATTTTTACAGTTAAAAAAATGAAGAAAAAAAAAAGTACATACATAAATATTTTTTTTCCTCCAGTAAACCATTATTTATAAAATAAATGTAATATAAACTAAGTGCAGCTGACTTAACTTTATTATTATTTTTTAGTTATTTTTTTTTTTTCAATTAATAATTTAATTTAGATTCTTTGATCATTGTTAACAGGGAACATTAAGATTGTAAAATATCTTAATTAAAGATTAAATAGAGATGTACACAATTGTTATGGTAAGTAATTTAAATGTGATATTTTGTTTATTATTGTACCATTACGATTGTCCATTTGATCTTAATATTGTTTCTTTAAAAATCAAACTCCATAACACTGGTTTCAGGTGTAAAACTTAAATCATTTGAGTTGGACAGATCAAAGCACAAAACAATCATTGTGCCACCAGATTTGTATCAAAAATGCTGTACAAATGATGTGGACACTGGTCTGAAGGCTGCTCAAGACATTGGGTATCCTGTGATGATTAAAGCATCAGAGGGAGGTGGAGGGAAGGGCATCAGAAAGGCAGAAAACTCTGATGATTTCCCAAATCTCTTCAGACAGGTGATATTATTTAACATTCTAAGTGGTAAAAATTTTAAAAATTTATAATTTGCTTGCCACAGTTTTCTTTGAGCAGGCTGTTGCTATGTTGTAAAACATTCACTTAAGAAATAATGAGCCAGAAACAATGATTATGATATCAGCTTCAATCATTTTATTTGCTACTCTTTCTTGATTAGCCATAAGAGATCTTTTATATGTGAAATATCCCACTGCACAAGGAATAGTTTTTTATTCCTTGCATAAAAGTTCTAACCATCTATTTACAATATGTTCATACCTTAATGATGATCTGTTTTCTTTTTAAACAAATCTTTAAATGCTTTTGACTTTGGTAGTAATTGACTCCTCTGCCATACATGATTGACAACTAGTATTGACCAATGACTAATGAACACGTGCACAGCATCTTTTGTCAGCCATTACCTTAGACCATAGGTTTTCAACCAGCCTAATTTCTGGGGGTCATGGGATCATTCTTGAGTGAGGGTGTGTTTTAGCTTTTTTCAACTTGACTTGGAAGGAGGAATAAATAAAAAAGTGGTTTGGAACCTGTCATAGTGAATATAGATTCCTTTTCTACTGTCTTTGATTGATGAAAATATGGTAACCCTAAATCATAAATTGTAAAGGGGGTCATCGGTCATATTGAATTGCTCATAAGGGGACGCGGCATGAAAAAGGTTGAAAACCAGGGCTTTAGACAAACAAGTACTTAGACAATAAAGAATATTTTGTGTGACTCAGTGTGTGCAGAAGCTTAACCACAATCATGGTAAAGAGATATAGTTGCAGTCTGTGTAACAGTGATCAGTATCTAGAATGAATAGTTGGTGTAAAATTCATGCCTTTTCCAAAGCCTCAAGTGGATCCCTTTATGCGGAAGGCCACAGGAACAGCTGAATCCATTTTAGGTCCATTTTATTAGTAACATAAATTATATGGGTGACGTAATTTCCAGTTTTGATATTTGAAGATGCAGTAAATCATTTGTTACAAAACTGATTCCAACTGCACATCGAGATCTCACTTTACATATAATTCACTGTACAATAAAAACTTGAAAAAACAATATATTTTGTTTTTCTGTATAAACTGTATATTTTGTCTGACTACATGTCCATGGTGTATATTTACAATAAATATCTCATTAAAATAAGAAATCTGCACGTGTTGAAAAACATTAATGTACAGGGAAAAAACATTATTACTTAATATTAATAAATATTAATTATTAGTAGTATTACTTTTTATATTTTTTTTGTATTTCATCACGATGAATAAACAAAATTTTAAAAATATTTTAAAAATTAGATTTTTGAACAAACATACTTTAAAGAAATAAACAACAAATCTACAAAATTTCATTATAATAACTAACTTAAAAAAACAAATATAAAAAATAAAAATAAATCAATTTGTCTCTTCACTAACTTCATACATCATAAAACTATAAGAAATTTAAAAAAATATGTAATGGAAGATTCATTTTGTAAAATTAAGCAGAATTAACATTTTCCCTGTCTTGAATACAACTTTTGAAGTTAGTGACAGGTATTTTCTCATGGAAATATGTAAAAATCACCCATATAATATTGTTAACTCAGTATTTTTGTTGTCATTTCTTCTTCTTTGTTTTAATACAATCAAAGCTGAGTTTATTTCAAATGCTTGGTTCACCACTGCATCATTACATTTTATATTTTTTTAAAAATCAGTTTTTCTTATTTCGTCAACTAGGTGACATAAAAATGGAGCCTTCTTCATTCCAAAACATGTTAACATCATGAATGTGACCTTCATTGAAGTACTTGAAACCATGCTGACAGCCTTTCAAAGATATAGTGGTATCTCTTAAGAGAATTCACTGGCAGATCAGATGATTTAGTCTCTGTGATTCAGCTGCCATTATTTTAAGCTTCTCTAACCTGGTAACAATCAGGTTACCTCCCTTTTGGGTGCAGAGGAGTCAATTATGTTTTTATGTTGTTTCAGGTTCAGGCAGAAGTTCCAGGTTCTCCAGTATTTGTCATGAAGTTAGCATCAGATGCCCGCCACCTTGAAGTTCAGCTGTTGGCTGATTGCTATGGAAATGCCATTTCTCTGTTTGGAAGAGACTGTTCCATTCAGCGCAGACATCAAAAGATTATTGAAGAGGCACCAGCAGAAATTGCTGTACCAGATGTTTTTGAGAAAATGGAGAAGGTAAAATAAGATTTTAAAAACATTTAATTTGTAAAAATTGTTCCCCAAAGGAGTGTAAAGGATGGGTTATTGATTTTTCAAAACTATTGACTCTGTCATATTTAAAATTAGTAATATAAAAGTTTAATTACTGATACCTGCCTGATTTGTATGTTTATTTTCAAGCATATTCCTTTCTGAAAAGAAATATTAAAGAAATATATTCTTTTGATTTTGATTTTATTTTTTTTATATTCATTTTTGTATTTGTTTTTTTAAATATATGTAATAATAAATTCTAGATTTCTGTTTATAATATCAGCTGAAACAAACAATTACTTTTAAAAACTGAATTTCAGAGAATTCTGTAAAGTATTACTAATTATATTTTAAGATTGGAAGTAAATATTCTGTTTTACAGGCTGCAGTTTCTTTGGCTAAAGTTGTGGGCTATGTCAGTGCAGGGACGGTGGAATATCTCTACAATGCAGATACTGCTGAGTTTCATTTCCTGGAGTTGAACCCACGTCTTCAGGTGGAACATCCATGTACTGAGATGGTAGCTGATGTCAATCTGCCTGCTGCACAACTTCAGGTAACTTTTGGCTTTATTAACTTCTTTAGATTTGTGTTATAATTAAAGACTTATTATGATCTGATTTGTCCAGATAGGCTCTTTCCATTACAACCAGTTTTACACATATCAAATATCCGTTAATTGATCAAGCACCTGTAGAATGGTGAAAATAGTTGGGGTTTTGGTTTTACTTTCCTTTTTTTTTTCATACAATTACAAATTTTAAGTAAGACAAGGCAACTAATAATATAAAAGTTGATTTGGTGTTGTCAGACCAATTTTCGTAGTAGTTAATTCAGTGACACTGAAAAATCAGGAGGATAGACATAATTAATTAAAATATTATAGTTTATTTTTTTCATTACTGTTGACCCTCGATTTTATAGACCTTAGTTTTTCTAGATTTTGGGAAATCTGGACCAAATCTGTAAATATCACAAAATTATTTCCCAGATATGGACTGGCAACTCATGAAGTGTCCAGTAGATCTCAGTTGGTGCTTTGTAAATATATGTGAGTGGAACAGCAACATAGTGTTTCCTCCAAATCATTGCTGTTTTTTCATTATTAAAAATATTTTTTGGGACTAGAGTGGTTTCTGTGGTTTCAAGACAATGAAGTGGAAGAACTAAAAAGGTGCATCTTAGTGTCAGTCTGAAGTTAGAAGTGATAGAACATCTTGAATCAGGCATTTCTGTATATTGTTGTTACATTATTATATAACTGTATTATACAGCTGTTACCTACTAAAGTTTAATGTTTTGGTAAGAGTTAGGGTTAATGTTTACATTTGCGATTTCCCAAACCTTTGGGGTTTTTTGGGACCAGTGCTCCCCCCCCACCAATTAGTCAGTGAAATCGATGGTCTAAGGTACATTATTAAGAGTGTTGGTGGGGGGTGAATTCTATTTTAATTTTTGTTTGAATGAATTGTGATTAAATATTCACTTTCCTTTATTTGTATGTAACAGATTGCAATGGGCCTTCCTCTGTGTAGAATAAAAGATATTAGATGTCTCTATGGTGAAGATCCCTGGGGAAGTTCTCAAATTTGTTTTGAAAACCCACCTATCAAGCCCAGGCCCAGGGGACATGTCATTGCAGCAAGAATAACCAGTGAAAACCCAGATGAGGTGAGTATTGATTATACAGTACGTTTATCAATTTTCCAAAACAGATTTTGAAAAGGGTTACAAAATACTGCATAAAATAAAATAAAATAAGTTACCATAAAGCACTAGCACACATTTTTATACTGTTAGAAACCATCTAATGCATCTTCGTTCTTTTTTTAGGAGGGGAGTGAGGATTTTTTTTTCTTGTAAAATAAAAATGTAACAGTATAGAGAGAACTTTAAAAAAAAAAAAAAAAAAAAAAAATTATTCTCTTATTATCTGTTATTTTGAACAAATATAACAAAAATCATTTATGTTTTGTTTTTTTCACAGGGTTTCAAACCAAGTTCAGGAACTGTACAAGAGTTGAACTTCCGCAGCAACAAGAATGTATGGGGATATTTCAGTGTGGCTGCCTCTGGTGGTCTACATGAATTTGCTGATTCTCAGTTTGGACACTGCTTTTCATGGGGAGAAGACAGAGAGGATGCCAGAGAGTAAGTTTGATAATACCGGAAATACAGACTCACCATCTGTTACTTGAAGTTCTTTGTACATTCCATACACAATCTACAGGCCTTATTTATCAGAAGATTTGCAATAAATAATTTAAAAGAAAAAATATCACATCTTTCCAGCCATCAGATGATGGACTATAGACCAATAAAACATTAATTAGCTTCAGTGTTACTGTTATTTTAGAAGGTAGAGAAAGCAAAGGTATTCTTCTCAGTGTGTACTGGAATTTCACTGTTAATGAAACTGTCTTGATACTTGTGCATCTAATTGTCTGATATTTTATTATATTCTCCTTATAAGCAGATTCATTTTAGTTAGACAAAACCAAGTTAAACAGCTAAAAGCTGCATATTTATATATATTTGTTGTTGTCTTTGAAAAATAATATTAATTTATGCATCATTATTTTAACCAGAAACCTTGTTGTTGCATTACGTGAACTGTCTATCCGGGGTGACTTCCGAACAACTGTTGAATACTTGGTGAAGTTGCTTGAGACCACCACTTACCAGGAGAACACCATCACAACAGGTTGGCTTGACAACCTCATTCTGGAGAAAGTGCAGGCTGAAAAGCCAGACACCATGTTGGGTGTTATATGTGGCGCACTACACATAGCAGACCAGACTATTTTACGAAGCTTTCAAGACTTCCAGACCTCACTGGAAAGGTTTGTTTTATTCTGTGTTATCAGTTTAATTTCAGATTTAATTTCCATAAATTCTTATCTTTATAATTATTGGCATTAAGAATTTAAAGATTTCTCCATTTTAATTTATTTGTTGTAATAATATTTAATTAGGATTATGGATTTTGGTTATTATTATTACTGACCTGAAATTATAACTGAACATCTTGTTATCTAAATAAAATGTACTCTGTTACATGTTTTATTTCAGGGGCCAAATTCTTCCTTCATCTTCATTACGAAACTGTGCAGATGTTGAGTTCATCTATGAAGGAATCAAGTATTCACTTCAGGTTTATAATTATTTTCTAGTATTTTTATATTTATGATCCACTCATAATAATAACATGCATTGTAATAATAAACAGATGAAATGCTCTTTAATTTATTTTTTAACAGGTAGTAAAAACAGGACCAACAAGTTACTTTATCTGTGCCAATGACAGTGTCCTTGATGTTGAAGTTCATAGGTTTGTTTGTCCTTTCTTTGATTTTTTTTTTTTCATTGATAAAAATTAAAATAATAATTAACATTTTCTCTTCGTGTGTCTGTGCCCGATATTGTCAACAAAATAAATGTTATCTGGAAGGATGAAATTTCTATATGAATTTATGCCTCCAGTTTATGCCATGAATAACCTAAAAATGTTTTATTTTTTATAAATCAAAAAATTTCTGTGTAAGTATGTGCATGGATTATTTTATTAATGTAATTTTATTTTATTTATATTGCACGAGTTCTTAACATGTAAACAGTATGTTTTATTTTATTTGCAGAATGAATGATGGAGGTCTGCTGTTGTCCATTGATGGGTCAAGTTACACCACATATATGAAAGATCAGGTGGACAGTTACCGCATCACTATTGGCAACAAAACTTGTGTTTTACAAAAAGAAAATGACCCAACATTACTCAGGTGAATAGTTATTTGTTTTATTTTGGCTAAAGAGAAATACCAAAATTTCTGCAAAATAGAAACATAAAAGATACATTTTTGTTTTTAGTTTTTTATTTGAATTTGTTATCATTTAATATTATTATTTTTCAGAAATTGTTTTTTTAATAATTCTGTACTTAAAATCTGATATAACTTCTTTTGACTTGTTACATAATTTAATAGACTAATTCATACTTAAAATTATTATTATAATTTCTTAATTTTATTATTATTTTTTTTTTAATAATATATATTTTTTTAAGATGCACCAACAATTAGTTCACTTCTGCAATATATATCTGAAAGTTAGTAACTAGTTAATATTTAATGTTTTTCTTCAGATCCCCATCTGCTGGAAAGTTACTCAACTACCTTGTGGAAGAGGGCAGCCATGTTTTTGCTGGTGATGTGTATGCCGAAATTGAAGTCATGAAGATGGTTATGGAACTCAGAGTCACAGAAAGTGGATGGTAAATTTGTTTTGTTTAAACATTACCAAAATTGGGATGATTATTAGAAATTTCGTTTTAATTTCTTAAGATATTAACCTTCGATATAACACTAAAGGTTTCTATTTTGGAAGTATATTTCTTACTTTATTATATTTGTAAATATTCTAGATTCCATTAAAGAGGATAAAAAGTTGCTTTTTAATCATCCTCAATAATAAAGTAAAAATTTATAAAATTCATCAATTCTGTACCTTAATATAGTTCTTTTAATATGAATAAAATGTTGAAAGAACTGCATAAATTAATTTAAAAAAATATTATTTTTTGTTTCCTTCTTATGTGTATATGTATGTATAAAATATTACTGTCGGTTTTAATCTATCATGTGTTTAATTATTAATAATACAAATGTTTTTGTTTTTGTTCATTTTAGCATACATTTTGTAAAAAGACCAGGTGCAGTTTTGGATCCTGGAAGTATCCTGTCACGCCTGACACTTGATGATCCTAGTCGAGTACAACAGGTCAGAGTTCATTCAGTGTAAAATATCCTAAGATTATTAATTTAGTATACACATATATCTTAATATGGTCTTGGCATTCCTTTATTTCAGTGTAACAGTAAGTAGTTTCAAGTAAAACTATTGTCTTGTAGCCAGAAAATTTTATAATAATAATAATAATTAAAAAATTAATGAAATTTCTTTCAGTATTTATTCTTTTCTCTTTTTTTTTTAGTTTCATTTAAATACTTTATTGGGCATTTATAAAATTAGGCCTTTAAATTTCACAGCTTGTTTTTGTTTATTTTATGTATATATAATTTTTGATTTGTTTAAAGATATTAAGTCTTGTTTCAGAGACTATTTTAATTTATTTTAATTTATTACTAACTTTTTACAAATTCTCTCTTTAGGCACTTCCATTTCAGGGCAGCCTTCCAAGCCTACAGAACCCACCAACACATGGGATGAAGCTTCACCAAGTGTTTCAGCGAGCCCGTGCACAGCTGCAAAATGTTATGGCAGGCTACATCCTGCCTGAGCCATATTTCAAAGAAAGACTGAAAAACAATGTTTCTGTGCTCATGAAGTGTTTAAAAGATCCGTCACTTCCCCTGCTTGAATTGCAGGTATGTTAATGATGCTCATCCTTTATATATTTGACATCCAAACATTTTTAATACATTCAGTATATTTGAATATCAAGCATTTTTAACATTTATTTTTTTCACAGTAAATGGATTTAAATTTAAGTCCTTTGTATCTTTGATACCCAGACATTTTATTAATAATCAAGATATTTGAATATCAAGCATTATATTTTAAATAAAATTTGTTTCTAAACAAATAAAATGATTTTAATTTACATCCTATGTATATTTGATATCCAGACTGTTTGTTTAAACTCAAAATAACTGAATAACAAGCATTTTATTTTACTTTTTTTAATTTTGAACATTTATTTTTATGTAGTGTGGATTTAAATTTATTTGAATTTACTTTTAAATTTTTGTTCATTTGGATAATTTTATGGTTTCTAATTTTGATGTATTTATAATAGAGTAAGCTCGGTTGAATATGTATTTACTTCAAAAATATGTGTGGTTTTGACAAAACTCCACATTTCACCTCTGTAATGTGTGTTTTTGTTTGTTTTAGATGCTACCATTTCTGCTAATTTTTAAAATGATAATTGAAAATTTATTCCCATATTTAAAGATTTGTATTATTTAGAGAATCTGATGTAATGAAATTATTTAAAAATAAAGTAATAAAAAACATTCAAGCCTTTGTTCAAATTAACATGATCTGTTAATTCTGAATCCATATAAAATGTAATCAGTAAAGTTCCAAAGAATTTTGAAATTCTAGATTATAAGAAAAGAAAAAGGAAATATTTGTTGTGGTAATTTTATTTTGTTTCAGGAACTCATTGCTGTGATATCTGGTAGAATTCCAGTGAAAGTGGAGCGAGCTATCCGCAAACTGATGTTGTCATACTCCAGTAATATTACCTCAGTTCTCTGTCAGTTTCCTAGTCAACAGGTATGTAGCTTTCAACAGAAGGAATAAATCTATACTATAGGAAGAAGAAAAAAGTGTTTTGTTTTTTATCTCTGGTTATATGGTTTTGTACATTTGGCTTAGAACCATGTAAATCATCAGACAGAAATCATTATAACAGGCTACTCATTTCAAGTTAACAGCAAAGGATCTTCTGTTTAAATTTAAACCAATATATAACATTGGTCTTGGATATCTTTCCTATGATTGGAAATAACCCAGCAGGATTCATCTTGCCATCTGTTACAACAGGATTACAAAAATAAAATATCTTTCATTAGGATATCATTGTTATCTTTTCTATTTCAGATTGCCAATGTAATAGATAGCTATGCAGCCACACTGACAAAAAGGACTGAGAGAGATGTGTTCTTTATGACAACTCAAAGCATTGTTCAGCTGGTTCAGAGATACCGCAGTGGGATCAGAGGTCACATGAAGTCAGTTGTACAGGACATCCTCCGACAGTACATCAACATAGAAATACAGTTCCAACATGGTATTAATTATTCATATATCTCTTTTTTTTAATCCTTTCACGACAGCATTGATTAGAGACAGTTCATTTCAAAGATATCAGCTATGGCAGGCCAGTGTTTCTAAGTTACCTGAACTATCTCCATTTGTTTTGGGTCTTCACATTGAGTAACAGTTTCGTTTATGCATGCAAATACAGATTGTTGGTTTCCTGTAAACAGATTTATAGTGTTTAAAAATATTCATTAACTGTATAGTACCTGGTATAGTGGAGATTAGTCTGAATTTATATTTTACACTAACAGTGATGATAAGATGATGACAATCAATATTCACAAATATAGGGAATGTTAGTACCATGATGTCTGATGTTGGTTGTGACCATGAAAATACATGCACTATATCTAATTTATAATACAAATACGCTACATCTAACTTATTTTCTAGGGAACTATGACAAGTGTGTATGTCAACTGCGTGAGAAAAATAAGGATGACATGATGACAGTTGTTGCCACCATTTTTTCAAATCTTGCTGTGCAGCAGAAAAATACTCTAGTGATTATGTTGATAGTAAGTGTAATGTATTGTTGTTATTGGGTGGATAGTAAGTGTTTGATGAATTACTAGTATTTTTATTGGTAGTAAGTGAAATGTATTGCTAGTAATTTTGTTGATAGTAAGTGAAATGTATTGCTAGTAATTGTGTTGATAGTAAGTGAAATGTATTTCTAGTTATTTTGTTGATAATAAGTTTAATGTATTGTTGATTATTGTGTGGACAGAAACTGTTTGATGTATTACTAGTAATTTTATTCATAGTAAGCGAAATGCATTACTAAGAAGTTTGTTGATAGTAAGTCAAAATGTATTACTAGTAATTTTGTATGATAGTAAGTGTAATTTATTGTTGGTCATTATGTGGACAGTAAGTGTTTGATATGTTGTTCATAGTAAGTGAAATGTATCACTAGTTATGTTAATAGTATGTATGTAATTTTGTTTGCTAGTCATTAAATAGATAATAAATATATGTTTATTCTAGTCATTATGATGACAGCAAATAGTGTTGTTAACTAAATGATTTTTTTTCTGTAGTGTTAATATTAATTTTTGCTTCTTACTTATAGTGTCAGTGTTTTATATATTTTGTATAATTTACTGTGAGTAATTCTGAAGCTATAATATGAAATAAATTTATTTAGTAATAATACATTTTAAATGTATAAAATATATTTATTGCATAGGACCATCTGTGTGGGAAAGAGCCTGGTGTTACAGATGAGTTGGCTAATGTGCTTAATGATTTAACACAGCTCAACAAGAAAGAAAATGCCAAGGTAGCACTGAGAGCTAGACAGGTAAATAAAGCTGTTTTTAAATTTACTAGGTAAATATAATGGGTAATAAAGGTATTTTTTAATTTAGTGGCATAAAATTTTGAAAGGTGAGAAAAGTTTTTATTTTATTTTATAGGTGAAAAATTTAGACAATACAATAAAAGTATTTTAACTCATTCACTGGATAATAAATTGAGAGTACCTAATTTTTCAGATAACAGTAAAATATATATTTTATTAAAAGAAAAATATAAAAAAAATGAATGAAGTTTAGTTAATTTAAATTAGCAAAATGTGTTAAGGGATACTAAGTTACAACCTGCACCATCTGAATGTGGAAAATAAATTAAAAATTAACAAAAATAATTTCTGTTATTATTTTTTCTTGAACTTGTAAAATTTAAAAGAATTAGTTTTTATTTAGCTTTATTTATTACTCTTTTCTTCTCTGTATTTTTTTTTTTTTTTTCTCGTTCTTTGTCATTTTTATATGTTTTTATTTTTATTTATTTATTTATTATTATTATTATTATTATTTTTTTTTTTTTTTCCAGTTTTTGAACTTAGTTTTTCTAAATTAATGTCAAAGTAATTTTTCATATGTTTTCTCATTCTAACCCATACATTTTTAATTCAGAGTAATGATAATGACTGTGTTTATTATATATGTTGATGTTTAGGTGTTAATTGCTGCCCATCAACCACCATATGAACTTAGACACAATCAGATGGAATCCATCTTCTTGTCAGCCATTGACATGTATGGCCATGACTTCTGTCCAGAAAATCTACAGGTTTGTGTTCTGTCATTTAAGACTAGTATATTGTAAATTTACAATATCATATTTTATGTCATATTTCTTAGATTTTTATGAAATGATAGTATTTAAATGTAAAAGTGTGTTTTTATGTTTACTAATATTTAATTCAGACAGAAAACTAAAATGTTTGTTCAAATAAAACAGAACTGAAGCTTTAATTAATTAAATATAGAATTTTCGTGTAAAAAAAATAGCATTAGAAAGAAATATATAGACTTAACATTTCTGAACTTTTCTCTTCTCCTGTAGGAGGAACATTTTCAAAATTTAACTGCTTACTTCATTATTTTGCTCATACTGTGTTTTAAAATGGCATTCATATAAAATGTTAATTGCTCTCATTTTATCTGTATGTATTTATTACTATATTATTTAAGTTATTATTATCTCAACTTCACAGTAGCTCTTTCCTAAGCTTATAGAGTAAACAGTTACATAAACACATGTGAACATATTTGTTACAGAAACTGATTAATTCAGAGACAGCCATATACGATGTGCTTCAAGAATTCTTTTACCATCCCAACTCCTTGGTCAGGATTGCAGCATTAGAGGTTTGAACTATAATGAACAAAAACAATTCAGGGATCATGGAATATTTGTTAACATTGTTTTGATGGGTAATTGTCTTTACAGGAGGTGTGTTATTTGTAAAGACATGAAATTCAGAACTGGGAATATATTTTGATCAACAAAATAATTTTAGTTTTCTTTTAGTTGGATTAGTACTGTAATGTAACATGTGAAAATACTTCATGATCAATTACTGTTTTGTTCAGTTTATACATTATTCTTATATTTGTATCAACAGAATTTATTTAAATTTTGAATTTTTAATAACCATTAGTTTGTTAACATCACTGTTTTTAAAATTAAATAGTGTGTTTTAAAAAAAAAACTTATAAACTTTAATTCTTAATTAAGTTCTAAAGATGTATTACAACAAACTGACTGAATGTCATAATTCTATTATGTAAAAAATTTAATTAAATTTGTATATCTATTTTAAATTTATTGGAATTCTTTCATGTACAGAACTTATAAATTTTATCTTTTAAATCAGTTTTGGAACTGATAGAAAATAATACTTTATCTCTACTGCATTAATTTAACTCCATAATCATTTTGAGTTAAGGTTAATTAAAAAACAAATGATATATAATACTAGTTTATAACTGTATAATTAAACACTTCATGAGCACAGAAACATTGTTTTTCTGTTGTAGGTTTATGTAAGAAGAGCTTATATTGCTTATGAACTGCACTGTCTACAACACTGTGTCTCTGAGAGTGGTTTGTGTGTTGTAGAATTCAGATTTCTTTTACCAAGATCACATCCCAACAGGTATTTTCCTTATGTTGTTTTGGATCGTTAAGTATACATGTGACTATATTACATATCAAAAAGTCATTTTGTTTGTTTTTATAAGACTTGGTAATAAATCTAAAACTAGTACACAGAAGTATTAAAAACTTATTTTTTATTTAGGCACTTTAGTGTGTATAATATATTTAACTTTAGAGACATAGATGATATATGTATTATAGACAGAAAAGCAGACACACACATGAACACATTTTCAAAAGTATGAAATGAAAAATAAAAAACTGTGATTTTTGTATCACTTTCTACAGACATACAAAAATACATAAAAGATACGTAAGAAAATAATTTGAAAAATTAAATAAGCAGGTTTACTATGTAATAAAATTTGATCACCAACGTCTAACTTCAGGCTGATGGTCACACGTTTTGACACCGGACTGCGTAACTTGTCAGCAATTGATGAAGAAGCTGCCAGGGCTGATCAGTATGAGGAATCACCTCTGTGTCAGAGAATGGGAGTAATGGCTGCATTTTCTTCATTCCAGGAGTGTCAAAAGTAAATTATTTTATTATATATGTTTAATAAATAGTAAAAAGTCTTCCTGAAATGTTCAAAGCAACTGAAATGTTCAAAAACATTTTCAGAACAAATCTAAAATAATTTATTTTAAGAATGATGTTAGTACTTCTGTAATTTATTTCCAGATATTGTAATAAACAGTCAAACAAAAATGTGTGTAAGAATAGTTAATGTGTTACAGATTTAAAAAACAAAAAACATTTGATAAACCAGTGCTCATTTCTTTCCCTAATCTCCTATCAGATTATATCATACATTTTTATTTATTATTTTCAAACTATTTAAAAAAATCTTTGGCCATTGCTATTTTAATTCTAACTGTCAAAAAAAGCATTAACATATGTTTATTTACACTTTAATTCCTCTTTGACAGAATGATAAAATGTGAGAGATAAATGAATTAATGTTTCTGTTGTTTTCAGTCATTTCAATGAGCTGGTAGAACGGTTCTCACTTGATACCCCTCCTCAGAGTCCACTTCTGTCTGATGATGAAAACTTACTGGATGAGGAGTGTGCTTCACTGCAGGTATTCTTCTGTCAAAGTTGTGTTCCATTTTTTAACATCCTGGTACAATTATCAACATCCAGCTTAATACATTTTATTTATATTCCAAGATATTTGTCAGTGCTGTCACTTTTGTACATGTATAATTACCAGTATTTTGAGCACCTCAACACATATTATTAATATTGTGAGATGCACATCAGCATGGTGAGATCCATATGTCAAGATTCTTCATATTTATCAGCACTTCCTCATTTGGTTTAATCTTCAAAATTAAGGCACATTTGTTATCAAAATATATATATATATATGCATATCATTTGATTAATAATGTTTCTACAGACACTACAACTGTCACGTTAGAGAAAGCTTTAGCTCACACTAGGACTTTCCTTTCAAACAAATGTTTGCTGTATTTCCAGAGTCTGTCAGATGTAGATGATCCCATACACATCATCAATGTTGCTATCAAATATGACACCTTCATTGAAGACGATGATCTGGCTGAAACTTTCCAAGAATTCTGTAAAGAAAAGGTAAAACTTTGTTACATAACTCACAAACAGATATCCATGATTTGCTTTTATATTTGGTGGATTTGTGTGTCCTTTAATCCTACCTATCATAGGTTTGCTAGGATAAAAACTGCCAAATCTGTTTCAAGAAGTCATTTTTTTAATTTTTAGATACTGACACTCAACACCTTATCCTCACATGAGAATTGATCTATCATCATTTTAGTATTTCCAACAGCTTCCTTATTTGTAGTACTTATAAATGTTTGCTGTATTTATAAATATATAATCTTCAGACTGTGCAACTGGGATTGTGATACAGTGCTGATTATATTATTTGTAAATATTTAACTTAATTTGTTTTCAGGCTTCCAGAATGTATGACAGAGGAATCAGAAGAGTAACATTTGTTGTTCTCTACAAGGTAATAGATCTTTTATTACATTTTCAAATCATAATGCAAAATCTATAGGAATTCTCTGAAAGAATTTTCCCTCTAATTTGTTGTTACTCTAATTTGTTGTTACTGTGCCACAAAAATTATAAAACTTAAAATCTGTTTCTTTTGCTGTTAAACACTATGACTTGTTCATAAGATTTATTTTAAAATTTTATATACATTTGTTTTAGGCATTAGAAATATTGATACAGAGTTACTGTATGGTTAAATAAAAAGGTCATTTAATGGTAGTAATCAGAATTTAGTACAATTTTATACTAACTTAAGTATTTATATTTTTCAACCAAAATATGGTTGTTGTTTGTTGTTGTTTTGTTTTTGTTGTTGTTGTTTAAATTATTTCTTTATAAAAGTAGTCCATGAATAATTAAACACAAATATATTTTTTTTAATTAGACTTGTCAAATATATAATTAACTGAATATTAATGTAATTCATTTTATATTCAAATGAAATAACAGTTATAAATTATTGAAATTAAACAGTAATTTTTTTATTTCTTATTTAAAAAAAAAAAATCCAATTCCAAGTTCATAATCAAATTATGGCAACTCATTTTCAACTTTTGCTGTAATTGATGGAGTGGGATGAATATTACTGCAAATATTTGATAATTGATAATTAACCCATCTCTGGATAAAATATTACCAGACTTAATTTTTAAATTATTATTTTCTTTCAGAGGACAGTTCCAAAATATTTCACCTATAGAGCAAAATTTGAGGTAAATTCTTTTAATATACACATGGTTTTTATCTTTTATTTCAGTTTTTTTCATTTTGATATTTGTGCTTTAAGCCACTAGTCATTTTTCATGTAAAAGATTAAAGTAAATATATTGGAATTCCCATTGAATAGTTTGAAATTTAATAATTAGACCTGTTATAGGAAGGAAACTGGTGTTTTTGGTAAATCAGCTTCAGTTACTAGTAAGTAAATTGTTTTCTATGAGTGGATTTGTCTTTCAAGTTAGTAATTTGAAGTTTCTTTAATTAGAATAGTGTATCTGTTGAGTAGATTTGAATTCACAATAAGAAATTTGATTTTCCAGTAAGCAGATTTGAGTTTCTGTTAAGGAGATTTGAGTTTACAGTAAGCAACCTGAAGTTTCCACTTTCAAAATAACTAAATGTTCAGAGGTTAATAAACAGAATAATATAAAGTGCACTTCTTGATTGTTTGGTTGTGTGTTATCTACATTTTGGTTTTTATAACTATCAGAATTCTATAAATATCCCTGTGAAAAAAAATCAACCAAAAAAAATTCCTTGAGATGTCTGAAATAGATTTTCTTCTTTTAATTTAAAAATTATTCTATGATTTATTTACATATCCTTGTTTCATTGCATTTCCTTCTGAAAACCTAGAATGTCCTTGAAAATAATACAGTATGAAGTATAAGAGCTCTGTTACAGGTGATAACTTAAAATATGTTGAGATCCATGATAACAGTAATTAGAATATATTTTATTTTTAATCAGTTAATTTGTTTATATATGTCCAAATTATTATTGTTGTATTTGTTTTTGTAATTGTTGTTGTTGTTGTTTTAGTGAATGTTATACTTATTGTTATTAATATCTTTGTTGTATTATTTTTTATTGTTGTTTTTAGTGATAAAATAGACAGACAGGTATTCCTAATAAATAGTAAAAAGTCAAAATATTTGTCTCAATTTTTTTTTTTTTTTTTTTTTTTTTTTGTACTGCAAATTTTAAGTTACCTCGAATGTCAGGTGTTCCACTTTGGATTAATAATGTGCAAGTATGATTTGGTTTTGTTAGGATACATTTTAAAAGCTTCATGCTTCATATACTTACATTAACTAATATTTGTTTTTTATAATGTTAATTGTTTTATTTTCTCTTAGTAAAATGTTATGTTAAAAATAATTTAATTTTGAGATTTTGTTTCCATTTTTCTTTTATTTTCTTTTATTTTCTTTCATTTATTTATTTTCTTTTTTTTTTTTCTTATTGTAAAGTTGTATCAGCACAAAGTTGTGAGATCACAAGATGTAAGTTGGTTATAATTTAAATTTTCCTTTTTTTTTTCCTTTTTATTATTTAAATTTAAATTTAAATTTATTTATTATTAATTTTTTTTTAAATTATTATTTTTTTTAGTTATAATGTTGTTTTTGTACTATTTTATTATTACTTAAAATTATTTATAAAAATTGCTTTCATTAATAAAATGTGTTTAATATTTGTTTTAGTGAAAAGTAAATTTGAAATGACTTATTCTATTTTTCTTTTTTTTTTTAAAGAGTGTTACAGGGATGGGTAACCTTTTTTTCAGTATAGTCATTGGATAGCTGAATGAAAAAGTAATTTCATCACGCCATGGGTAAATTGAGAAATAAGATTTTAAAAGAAAATAAATTATTTTGAACTTGTTATTGAAAATATCAGCTGGTAACACTGATGGAAGGAATGGACAATTGTTTATTTGACAACAGAATATATTAATTTTATTCAGTTAAATTGCATCATACTTTCAGTAAAGGTCTGCACATAATTTAGGATTGCTACTTCAAAGCACGCTACTTTTTTGTTATTAGCAGCAAGGGAGATGTTATATGCACCTAGTGATAGACAGGAAAACCTATACCATGACTTTTGATAAACTATTTATGGGGCACTGGTTGTAATAGGAAACAGCCCAGTAAGAGACAGAGACAGTTTGGCCCTTGACCTACAGTGCATTATGATAGAGTATAATCCCTATACCACCCATAGGTTACTGTTAATTCAGTCTTAGAGTGGAACAAAAAATAATAAATTCCAGAATGGAAGCAGGGTTACCCACCTTGTTTTTAGGCAGTGTAATAATACAAATATATATAAAAAAAAACACGAATGAATGTGAGAGAAGAATGCATTGATTTAAAAGTGAAATACATTTTAAAAATTGTTTCCAAGTGAAAAGAATTTTGGTTTATTTTTTTTAATCTTTCGTAACTAATTTCAGATAATATTAGGATGTGTACTTTTAATCAAATAAAACTCAAGCTTTTTCTTAATACTTTTAGATATTTTTCTTTAGTAATTTTCGTCAAATTAACTTTTATATCTTACTAATAACTTTGGGTTTTATAATTTTTATGCATATTTTCTAGAACCTATATTTTAAATTATTTAATATTTTCTTTTTTTTTTTCAATTATAATCTCCATAATGATTGATAAATTTAATAAGATCTGGTTGTCTTATTTTATTTTTGCTATTTGTTGCACCCAAATTGAAATACTTTTTATTATCTTAAAGAAAAAATATATTTGGGTGGTGTTTTCATTATTCTTTTTTCTATCTTCTTTTTTTTTTTTTTTTTTTTTTTTTTTTTTTTTTTTTTTTTTAAATTTAATTTCTTTTTTTTTAATGTTACTTGCCTAAAAAGTAAAGAGAATGTACTCTTTAACTTTTTCAGTTATTTGCCAAAATGATAAATATATATTTTTAATTAAAGTATTTAAACATATAAATAATTTAAACATTTTAATTCTTTTTATTATATTTTTTATTTTTATTCCAAGTGCTGTGTTCACATTCGCTGTGTTCACATTCATATGTGTAATTAATTTCTTGGATTTAAAACTGATGCTTGAAATCACATGTTCCTTTACAAACAAGACCCAAAATCCACACATATACTTTAATATACATAAAAACACTGACATAAAATTTACATAACAAGCATACATATCTGTATTACACCAAAACTATTCTGTCATTATTTTTAATGCAAACTATCATTAATTGACTAACTGTTTAAAAAGTAAATTCCATGTACTAGGCTTGTCATAATTTGTTTCTGCTTTTCTTTGAAATGGTGGCAGACTGATACTAAGATTCAGCTAATCAGCCATCTGACAAATGCTTTCATCCCCTGATGGCTCAAACAAGTCTGTCCTAGACTTATTATCCATCCAATATTCCTTTTTAGTAGTTGTAGATACCTCCATAATATCATTACAATGAGTGATTGTTTAAGCAATAAAATTAAATCTAGTTACATGATTTAGGTTGTTTTGTTGGATTCAGTTTTTTAATTTGTTAAAATAGATTAGTTCAGTTTGTCTTAGTAGCTTTAGTGTAATTATTGTAACAAATGCAGTTGTTATTTCCATACTCTTTAGTTTGTGTTTGTAATTTAACATTCTTATTAATTAAATGCATGGATTCATGTCATATTGTCTAACGTTTGTACTTTTCTTCTTTTTTGATGTTTGTTTTGTTATTACTTACTTCTTAACCTTTTTTTCCCCTTAAATCTTTCAGTTTTTGGAAGACAGAATCTATCGTCATTTAGAACCTGCATTAGCTTTTCAACTTGAAATAAACCGTCTTCGAAACTTTGACCTAGAAGCAGTTCCCACCGCCAACTACATGATGCATTTGTATCTTGGAAAAGCCAAGGTAACTGTAAAAACAAAACATTTAAAATTTTGTATTTATATAGAAAAAAGTGTGTTTTGATTCAAAATATTCTGTAATATTTCATAAACATTATGCTTACTATATATTGTAATACTCTGGGCTGTGAATTGTTTGGATCAGACTGTAGCTTAGTTGCATATAATGCTTTTCTAAACAAGTTATATTCATTGGGAGCCATATGGCTGTTCTGTGGCCCAGGCACATTTGAAAGAGGCCACAGAATAAAAAATGTGAGAAGAGGATTTTCAGCCTATCTTTTTCTTTTTGTATCTTTGTTTGACAAGTCCTCTGGAACCTGAGATGAGCTCCTAAAAAGGGCCATAGCCAAACAGAGGTAATACAATCAGTTTTTAATTTGATAGTATAAAACTTGTCATAATAAAGAATTATTTTATATTATTATTATTATTATTATTTTTATTTTTTATTTTTTTTTTGACAGGTTGCCAAAGGACAAGAGGTGACAGACTATAGAATGTTTGTCAGATCAATCATTAGACATTCTGATCTTGTTACAAGAGTAAGTTGTGTTTTCACTATAAAATCTCTGTGTGTGTCTACATCTATCTGCATGCATAACAGAGATACAGAAAGCATTAGAAAATAGAATATCAGTTAAATATATTTTCTTGTATTAAATAAGCCTCAATGTTATGTAAGATTTTTTATTTATCATTATTATTATTATTTATTTATTTTCTTCTTTTTTTCAAACTAGGAAGCTTCATTTGAATATCTGGAAAATGAGGCAGAAAGAACTCTACTGGAAGCCATGGATTCTCTAGAAGTGGCCTTTACACATCCACTGGTTGGTTTTTTATTTTCTTACTGTTATTTTAATTCAACAAAGACTTTAAAAGGAATGTCTTAAACATTCATATTAAAATTAATCTGTTTTACATTAATTTTTAGGGTATATTTCAAGCATTTTAAGTCTTATTTTTATGACTATGTTAATTCAGATATTATTTTGTTATGAAACACAGTAAATTTTGTTTAATTTGAAGTAATATTTAGAGAGCTGTTTTTTTTGGTTGTTTTCACAAATCTTCCAGAAGGACGAAGAGTATAATGCTGTAACAGTGCGGTTCCACATAATTCTACTCTGTTCACTTTAAAATCTGATGATTTGTTGTCAAGCTCTTTCTTTTTTTTTGAAATGATTATTTTTAGGCAAAACGAACAGATTGCAATCACATCTTCCTCAACTTTGTGCCAACTTTGACTCTTACAGAACCAGGAAAGGTAAGCAGAAACATAAAAAATGAAAAATCATGAAATGCATTAAACTGACTACCATCAGCAAACAGTGAGAGTGAAAAAGAAAAGGGTGGTGGTCCTTAACCTAACCTCAGTTTTTATGTAATATTATACATTTTAATATTGAGCAGTAGACAAATAGTCTAAACTTCAAAGATTTTTTTTTTTTTCAGGTGCAATGTTTGCTAAAAGTAAAATATGATTTATGTTATATTATTTTTGAACTTTACTATTAATAATGATTTCATTTAAGTTAAATAAAATAAAACATTTGTTTGAAATTTACAAAATGGGTTTAAAAGATAATCATTAATTACATAATATACAGAGAAAATGGGTTCAGTACACTCTGTTGAAATTTCTTATCTGATTTGAACAGCTAGAGGAGACTGTTCGCAGTATGGTTATGAGGTATGGAATCAGACTGTGGAAAATGAGAGTGCTGCATGCAGAACTAAAATTCACCATCAGGTCAGTTACCAGAGAATCAACCATTTAACATACATTTGCTTTCACTTGATATCAACATGTGATTTCAGTGTGTGTGTGTGGGGGGGGGGTGAGACAGACAGAGAGAGAGAGAAGGGCAATAGGAATATCATATAGTTCTTAAATAGTTTTTATCAAATGACAGTTTTCAGTTCGTACATTTTTTTCTCTTTCTGTTTCTTAATATATTCGGAAATAAAATATTTTTGTTATTTATTTATTTATTTATTTATTTTACACAAGGTTGACTTCTGGAGGTACAGGTTTTCCAATCAGGTTGTTTTTGACTAATGAGAATGGATATTACTTGGATATCAGCCTATACAGGGAAGTCACTGACCCTAGAACAGGACAGGTAATTTTTGAATCAATTATTTACTTTCTTCTGTGTGAAACAATTCATGCTGATGCATGATGTAATGTACCTACATTGTTTTATAATTGCTGACGGCAAATTCTTTATATTTTGTCAGGTTATGTTTCAAGCATATGGGGCCAAACAGGGACCACTGCATGGACTGCTTATCAGTAGTCCCTACTTGACAAAGGACCATATGCAGCTAAAACGTTACCAGGCTCAATCCCAAGGCACAACTTATGTGTATGATTTCCCTGAGATGTTCCGACAGGTAATATTACTCATTACATGTTAATACATATATATATATATAATGTGTTTAATGTAAGTTACATCTTTTGTAATGTTGTCAGTTTTAAATTGGCTACTAGTCAGTTCAATTTGTTTTTGTCAAAAACTGTTTTGGAATAAGGGGTAAGAAAATAAATTCTGAATTTATATATTCAAGAACCATGCCTGTAGTATGAGTAAAATTTGGAACAGTCCATGTGTTTATAGCAACGATTTTTTCCAAATCCATGCCTACAGCTTGTGTAGCATTTTGGCACAATTACTGACCTAATTACTGGGTTGTATTTATCAGCTTCATATATTATAAGTGTTTATTTCATATACAAAGGAAGTTATATTTCACACTTAAGTCTTGTTTTCAATACAAAACAGTGATGTAATTTGTGGAGAGTTAGTTACAGAAATAAGAGAAAGTTGTGGTTAGTTCCAGGGTATGAGCTAAAGCTGCTCATCATTGAGGCTAGGTGTTGACCACTGTCCACCAAGGCTTGTTAAAAAAAGAAATTATGTTTTGTATTACCTAACACAACTTTAAAATATAATCTTATAATCTAATCAATGTTTTTTGTTCAGGCATTGATAAAGTTGTGGAAGGAACACAAACACAGATATAAACTGGAGAATGATCCAATGCCATCCAGTGTGTTAAGTTTTGTAGAGTTAGTTCTAGACAGTCAAGGCAATGTCTGCATGCAAAATAGACTACCTGGAGAAAATGAGGTAAGATAAGTCATAAAGAAACTATTTTTATTTATTTATTTATTTATTTATTTATATTACTGTTATATTTTTGGAAATTTACTGTGAATTTGGTTATTATTTTTTTTTTTTCAAAAGGATAATATATACAAATTTGTAAGTAATAGCATTTGTGTACATGTTTTGAGTGACTTGTATATGTGTGTGTTGGTGTTTGTGTATGTACACATGTTTTCTGTTGATTCAGTTCCTTAAAGAACAAAATTAGAATGTAATTTTCAGATTGGAAGTGTCTTCTGATTAAAGTGGTATTTTCAGATTGGGATGGTGGCATGGAAGATGACACTAAATACTCCAGAGTTTCCTGAAGGGAGAGATATCATTGTGATTTCTAATGACATGACTCACCGCAGTGGATCTTTCTCTGTTCAAGAGGACTTGCTCTTCAAGGCATTTTTGTTGAATTTCTGGCACAGATTATATCAATTTTAATATATTTGATACAGAGTAACAAACAATCAAAATTTAAAACTGCTTGTCTAAATTAAAGTAATTTAATATAGAATTTTACAGTGTGAAATATTTTTCATGTTTGTTGTTTTTCAATTACTTATGAATGTGATATGTAGATTCATGTTTTAAGAAGTTGTTAATAATTTAATGAATTATATATAAACAAAGAAAATATAAAAAAAAAAACATTTCTCAGTACACACACATACTAACACACATTTACTAACACACACACATATAGAGGAGTTAGTCAAAAGGTCTTGGATATAAATATGTAAATTAAGACCTTCTGGCTCTAACCCATTGATACATAGTATTATTATTTTAGAGAACTTGTCATTAACATTTACACCATTCTTTCCATTTCAGAAAGCATCAGAGTTTGCCAGAAAACACAAAATACCTCGGATCTATTTGGCTGCTAACAGTGGAGCAAGGATAGGACTAGCTGAAGAAATTAAATATATGTTCAGGGTGGCATGGGAAGATGACAATGATCCAGATAAAGTGAGTAGTCTTTTCTTATTGGTTGTTCTGCACATCACGTATAACTGGTTAAGTCAAGAAAAGCATTGATGGGTTGGTTAAAATTAATTTGATTTATCATTGTTCAGTACAGAACAGCCACATTGTAAATGCATTATATGGTTAATACAGATACTATTTATTGTTGTTGGTGTTGTTGTTATTATTATTATTATTATTATTATTATTATTCAATCAGGGATTCAAGTATTTATATCTAAGACCTGAAGATTTCAAGAAAGTGGGTGCTATGAATTCTGTCCGAGCTGAGTTGATAGAGGATGAAGGAGAATCAAGATACAAAATTACAGACATCATTGGTATGTATTTGCACAGAATAAATATATGTACAGAAAAGTGACTGTATGGAGCTCTAACAGATAAATTTGTTTGGGATTTTTCATGAATGTTGTAGGCCTCTGACCTTAAAAGTGAATAAAGCATATTTATTTTATTTATTTTTTAACTATTTTTTTTCTTCATAAATCTTAATATGATGATGAGAAATTTAAAGTACAGAGAGAGAAAAAAAGTTCAGTAGTCAGATATAACAAAGTTGTTTTTTTCTTCACCCATGCTAGCTTTACAGAATTACAGGAATATAACATTATTACCATTAATATCAAAGAATTAGGAAGTGTTATTGACATGCATTCATTCAGTGGTTACCTTAAACAGATGATAATCTGTAAAATTAGTTGTGAGTTATAAAATCATATTGTTTTGTTTTAGGAAAAGATGACGGACTTGGAGTGGAAAACTTGAAAGGATCTGGCATGATAGCAGGAGAGTCATCACAAGCCTACAATGAAATTATTACCATTAACCTGGTAATTGCTGATGTTGTTGTGATTTAATTACTCAGTTACCTTAATCTCCTTTATATGCATTTTGTAACTGAAATCCTGTTATGTGAAATTTATACAACAAAAGCAAATACTTTTTTTGACTTAAATGAATACTGTTTTGAATAATGAAATATTTTATGGTGCAGTATGGTAGTGTTATTTTAATTTTCTTAATTACACTTGTTCATTTTATTTGCCTGTCTTTATTTTATTTTTGACCTTTATTTCCAGGTGACATGTCGTGCTATTGGAATAGGAGCATACCTGGTTCGTCTTGGTCAGAGAACCATCCAGGTGGAAAACTCACACATCATTCTCACAGGATTTGGAGCACTGAATAAGGTTTTTTCTGAACTTTTAACAAACAGTATTTAAAAATCATTTAAAAAAAATTTAAATTTCATTTATAATTAAAATCTGGTTCATTTCTTTTGAAAACTGGGATTTCATTGCATTTTTATGCTGATAATAATTTGTATGTGTTTTGCAGGTGTTGGGACGAGAGGTGTACACAAGTCACAGTCAGTTAGGAGGGGTACAGATAATGTTCAACAATGGGGTCACACACTCAGTTGTACCTGATGACTTTGAAGGAGTCTACAGAATTCTCAAATGGCTTGCTTACATGCCTGATGTATGTTATAACATCTATTAAAAATTCAAGTGAATAAACTTGAAGTCCTTGCTATATTTATAAATTAATGAACTTTACCTGAATATAAAAATTAAAGATATATAATGTATCTTTTACTATCATTGTTTATTTAGAATATACTGGGCATTAAGAAGTCTTTTCTCTCTGTATTCAGAATGGATTAATTTAGAAAAGAAATGCACTGTATTAAAATAATCTTCATACATCTCTGAACATTATCATTTAAGGTTACTTGCTTTAACTTTTTCTCCACTAACGAATAACATATGTTTTATACAGAAAAAGGGTGGCAGATTACCAATCACTGAACCCTATGACCCAGTAGAAAGAGATGTTGAATATGTTCCAACTAAAGCTCCATACGATGTACGCTGGATGTTAGCAGGTCGTTTTAGTCCAGGTAAACATCTTACAGTTTTACATTAATCAAAGTACTAGCCTAGACTTATGTATTTTAAAGCAAGCTAAATATTTTCTTTTGAGTAAGTAACTGAAATGTTTTAATATATTAATAGTATTCTTATTTTCTAAACATTACTAGTCTCGGGCTTAATTGGAAAATTCTAAACACATTTTGGACAGACTGACTAAGTAAATGCTTATTCCAGCTGAATGAATGTGTAGACAGAGATGTAAAGATAGGTTGCACAGAAATAGCTAGAAAAATCAAGGGCTCAGAAGGGAAGTTTTTGGTGAACTATTGATGAACAACACCACTACAGCAATGACAATAGGCCAAATTATTGAGTTTAGACTTTCTTCTTTTAACAGCCAGTTAATTCATTTGAAGTATACAAAATAACCAACATACTGCATTAACAGATGCAAATAGCTAAAAATTTCCATTTGAAGATATCAGAGTAAATTATGTATTATTCTTTGACATGATGCTCATTTAATTACTTTGTTTTGTCAGAAACCAATTCCTGGCAGGCGGGATTCTTTGACAAAGATTCTTGGGAAGAAATATTTCAACCCTGGGCTCAATCAGTTGTAACAGGAAGAGCCAGGTAATTACTAGGAGAGCTGTATTTTGTACATTTTCAAGCCATGCATTCTTTTATACCAGTTTTGTTTCTTTCAGTGTGTACTTGTGTCAGAATATAACCTGCAAGGAAATGTTAAAAAAGTAAATAAATAAATAAAAAAGCATTATTGATAATAAATTAAAATTTCTTGTGGACAGGTCCATGTGTTTATATTTTTACTTTCAGTCTTTTATATTTCTATTAAATTTTCATTAAACTGTCAAGTTTATTAATCTAATTTTTTTTTTATTCAACATTTACTCTGAAATGTTTTTTTGTTTTTGGTTTTTTTTAAAAGACTTGGTGGTATTCCAGTTGGTGTTGTAGCTGTCGAGACAAGAACTATGGAGTTAGTCATACCAGCTGATCCCGCCAATGTTGATTCAGAGTCTAAGGTTTGTAGTCTTAAATAATTTAGAGAGGTCATCGTTTCCTGAATAAAGGTGTTGTTTTATTTTATTTATTATTATTATTATTATTATTATAGTTTTGTTTTATTTCTTTATTTTTATTATTTTATCTTGTTTATGGTTTGTGTAAATGTTCAATATTTCCACAATTAATCAAATTTATTTAAACTTAAATATTAGGTTATGTAAACCAGAGTTAAAAATTATAAATTTTTTGTTCATGTTTGTACTGACTGTAAATACACCTTGTGATGAAAAACTAAGATGGAGAACAGTTCCTGTCCGGAATATTTTGATAACATGATATACACTACAAGATTAATTTTTAAAATGAATATGTTGTGAAATGATCTTCAGTTTTTATTTGTTAATGAAAGCACAGAGAGCACAAATGTTCTTACTTACTTCATACTATAAAAAAAAGTTTTAAGTAGTAAACATTTTTTTTTTTTTTTTAATAATCAGTGACATTCCTCAATAATTGTTTTTTGTTGTTGTTAATAATGATTTTTAAATCAACATTTTATTTAATATTTTACAGTTCATTAATATATGATATCTCTGTTAAGACTGTAATGAATGTTTTTTTTACAGGTGATTCAACAAGCAGGACAGGTATGGTTTCCAGATTCAGCCTATAAGACAGCTCAAGCTATTATGGACTTCAACAGAGAAGAGCTTCCTCTTATTGTCTTTGCTAACTGGAGAGGTTTCTCTGGAGGAATGAAAGGTGTGTATTTAAGTGGAATGTGTATGTGGTTTTTCATCTGTAGAGTTTTGACCTTGAGAGAGTGTGTGTATGCAAGCACGTGTGTTTGCATGTGTATGTCAGTGTCTGTCTGTTGGGCTTTGACCTAGAGTATGTCTGCAAGTCCATCACTATGTTAATGTATATGGTGTATGTATGGTGTGTATTTATGTGTGCCTGTACCAGTGTGTGTATTTTATATCCCAATGTTTTTTGTAATAATGAATGCAGAACATTAATTAAGAAACAGTAAATTTTATTACATATAAACAAGATTTTAATTTCAGAATTATCAAATTATTTCGACTTTATTAATGTATTTATACATTTACCTCAAATAAATGAAGTATTTTTGCAGAGGTACAACTACATATTTATATACAACTGTCTTTTCTTTTTCTTTTTTTCAGATATGTATGACCAGGTTCTGAAGTTTGGATCTTACATAGTGGACAGTCTGCGAGACTACAAACAACCAGTGATTGTTTATATCCCACCACATGCAGAACTAAGGGGTGGAGCCTGGGTGGTGGTTGATCCTACCATCAACCCAGAACACATGGAAATGTTTGCTGATCAGCTATGCAGGTAAGTTTCAGTTTTATAAATTATTGTAAACAAGATTTTTTATTATTAAATTATTATTATTGTTTTTCTTAATTTTTTTTTATTTTATTTATTTATTTATTATTATTATTATTATTATTATTATTATTATTATTTAATTTTATTTGTAAAATGTAAAAATTGAGTAAATCTTCATAGTTCATATGTCTAAAGTTCATTGTAATAAAATCAAATAATGAGATTGTTTTGAATTTTAATTTAGTTTTGTTTTTAAATTAAATTACTGTAAGATTTCCTCTTACATGATGATCATTCCAAAACCCGTATATCTGACACCGATATTAAAATGTGTACAGGTATCAATAAACATGAATTAATTAATCTCCTAATAAAAAAATAATATCACTGCATCACAGAGGTGGAGTACTGGAGCCTGAAGGTACAGTAGAAATCAAGTTCAAGAAGAAAGATCAAGAAAGAGTTGCTCGTCGACTTGACCCAGTTGTAAGAAATATTGTAGACAAACTGAGTAGCCAGGATGTATCAGAGGAAGAAAAGAAAAATCTGGAAGATGAGCTGGATGCCAGAATAGCTAAAATTTTACCCATTTACCATACAATAGCTGTCCAGTTTGCTGACCTGCATGATACACCAGGCAGAATGGAGGAAAAAGGAGTAATATCAGTACGTTTTTTGTAATACACTCTTGAAATGACTTCGTTAAATAATATTTGCTCTAACTGTTGTACAACTGATACATTTGTGTGCACATGCATGTGTGTGTGACAGTTTAAATTTTTTATATATGTAAACAGTTTAATTGATACTTAATGTAATTAATCTAATTTTCATTTGAAACACATCAGTATGAATGTGTTGTATGCATTATTGTACATAAACTGTTCTAAAAAACAAAATCAGTGTTATTTTCACTGTATTGTTCCATTTAAAATTAATGCTACTATTACTGTGGCTGCTTTAATATAGGCCATTTCTTAATATTAGATCTTATGCATCAGATTAATTTGAATTAAGGCCTGCTTTTGTCAATATTCAAATGGAATTCTTCTCATAAACAATTTATTAAAACCCTTTATTAAGAGTAGCCACAATCTGACCTGTTTTTCTCCTGAATATAAATATCATTTAGGACCATAAATAAAAAAATGTTAAACATCCATTCATTACTTCTACTATTAATCCACCACTACTACTACTACTCCTTTTGTTATTATTTCTAGGGTGTGTTGCAGTGGAAGGGCAGTAGAAACACATTACACTGGCGTATTCGTCGCCGTCTTCTTGAAAACAAATTAAAGGACAGAATGAGACCTTTCACACAGTGTCTTAGCGATGGCCAACTTAACAACATGCTCAGTCGCTGGTTTATTGAAGACAAAGGAACAGTCAATGTAAGTCATTTGCTTTTGTTTTAGTTAATATTTCTATTCTTCTTTTTCTTGGAACACTAAACATAAATTGATTCCTGTTTTATTTTTAGTTCTTGTTTTATTTTTTTATTTTTTTCACTATTTAGTGTTTGAGTTTTTCTTACAGTATATTTTAATACTACTTGTTCTAGATACCATTTTTAATAAGATAATTAATTAAGCCATTTGACTTAAGTCTGGTTGTTAACATGATTACTTCCCTGTATTTCCTGCCAAGAGGAAACTGAATAAAAGTCAGACCAAGGAAAAATCTGTTCTTTCTAAATAAACCTTAACATTGCCCAGGGTGTTTTGACAGTTGTGCTTGCATCTTCATCCCGATGTAAGCATATTTTTTCTTTCTTTCTTTTTAACCTTTATCTCTTTAAATTCCCTTCTGAATTACAGATCACATCATACATTATCTGTTTTTAATATTTAACATAAATATCCTGGCTAGGAATGCATTGTAAAACCAAATGATTCAATTATGTTTCAGTCATATCTGTGGGATGATGACAAAGAAGTGGTCACCTGGTTACTTACACAGCTAGACGAGACAACTGACACAAAGTCTGTGTTTGAAAATATCAAATGTTTACAGAGAGACCATGTTCTACAACAGGTTCGAGGGTAAGTTAAAATATACATCTTACTTAATCCTTTTTACATTACCATGCACAGTTGGCATAGGTGGGCAAAGAAACTGTCAGGTTTGTCAGTATAACAAAATTGGTTAGTGGATGGTTGATAGATTTGTGAAAAATACAGAAACCACAAACTCTTGGTTCAGAAATAAAGGTTCAGAAATAATATAAATACTTAAGTACCAATCGTTGGAAAAATAAATTTATTTTTTTAAATTTTATTTTGAAAGTTGTCTATTCTCAATCACAGCCACTTCCATTTGTAACTTACTTGTATTTTAACACAAAATTTGGAAAAGCTGATAATTATAGCAAAAAAAAAAAAAAAAAAAAAAAAAATATTTTAAATTTAAAAAAAATTAATCATACATTTGAAGAAATAATAAATATTTTTCTGACAACACTAGATAAAAATTAACAACACTAATTGATAGGTCATGTACACAGTGACATCACAACTGCAGAGGAATGTTAAATTAAACTTTGTTATTAACTAAGGTTGGTTGTCAAAAATAAAACCATTATATGGAAAACATAAGTGCATTGGTGAATAATCAAAGTTACATTTTAGTACATCAGGAATATATGTACAACAGTCTGATCTGTGTAAAACATCTGGTTTCTGTTTTATTTTAGTCTGATCCAAGACAATCCAGAAGTAGCCATGGACTCCATTATTCACATCACACAACACATGACCCAAAGCCAGCGAGAACAAATTTCAAGAATCCTCGCTAACATGGACTCATCACCTTAACTGATGATCACAAAAGACTGAAGAACAAACATAAACAATAACAGTTGAAAACTGCTGGTAACATTCATTAGCTATTTGTGTTTACAAATTCCAAAATGATAGTGATGACAAGTTTATAACATTCCAGATGTTATGAACAGATGCAGATTTATGTTTGTGTTAATATATGTTGTTGATAGAATATGGAATTCTAAATAAAAGTGTAGCTATTAATGAACAGACAGAATTATGTAATATGTATGACCCTACCCATCAAAATCTGTTGTACAAATATTTTTTAATTATTTTTATTTGTTTTGTTTTCTTATGTATAATATATATAGATAGACAGATAAAAAAAAAATGTAGATAATTTTTCTTCAACTTCTTTTTGTAATGGATTGGTAGTGAAAATTAATTTCGTTTTTAATGATTTATACATATAAGTGTAGATCAAATATGTTCCATAGTTATTGACAAAGCAGGACAGATATCTTACATCTGTAATATCTTAAATCTATATATTTCCATTCTGAGAAATTGGTTTGTGGAAGAAAATACATGCTTAAATTTTTCTTGTACCTATTGCTGTGAAATTTTACAGAACTGCAGATGATAGGAATAATCATTGAATTATCAAATGTTTTATTAATTTGAAAACATTTTGGATAAATTGTGATTCTCTGTATTTTGACAGAGTTATGTGCAACTTATTTTGGTTGGTATGGTTAGGTTTATAAATTTTACAAGAAATTCAAACAGATATTTGTTTTAAAATATGTGTATGTTGTCATATATTAGTGGTTATTTTGAAGTGGATTTTATTTAATTAACTTGTAGAAATGACATGAAGTGATTTATTTTATTTAATGAACACATTAGTCTTGAAAGCTTACATACAACTTTATTAATCCATTATTTATCACTGAATTGTTTTTTGTGGAAAAAGTAATATTTATATTCATTTACTGTGAATTCAGATATAATTTTTTATTGATGCGTATCTATATAGAGTTTAAATTTTAAAATTTAATTGTGCCTGGAACTGTATGTGTTGTGAACTTCTAATAAGTTTGTAAGAAAAGTATTTATATATTGTAGAAGGAAGATAATATTAACACTTGCACTTTGATGTATTTATGACATTTTGAGAAACATCTGTATATGCACTCATGATTTAACCAGGATTTATTTAAAACTATACATAATTCATTCATGTTGTAAGTGCTGTAATTATTCAAGTACATGCACAGAATGTTAAATATATCAGTGTAAGACTTTCAGTGTTTGTATAAACAATGATGGTGATGACAGCATAATATAGTGCAGCTCCAGTTGTGAAGTTTTGTTTTGTTTGTTTAATTGAATTTTTCAATAACTAAGTTTGTGTGGATGTCATTATTAGTGTTTTTATTACATACTGTAAAAAAATAATAATAATACAAAATAAAATTCATATAGAATATTTACTTACAAAATTAATTATGAAATAAAAGGTTCTGTTTCTTGAAATGTTGAATTCTGAAGACTTAACCAAATCCCCATATGCTAACAATACCCCAGGATTTAATAGAAACCTCTGCTTTATTTTGTTAATGTTTGATACTTTGTTTTTTCCTTTTTTCTTACTTTTGCATGTTTATATATATTTTATGTCATGTTTCTTTGATTTTTGGAAGCAAATGTATTTTGAAAAAGAAAGTGATTGAATTTTATTTTATTTGTAAAATGGGTTAATAAAGACCTTACCCAATTAAATGTTTGTTTTGTTTATTTAATGTTGAAGTTTGAACAGTTGTATGTATGTATGAATGGTGTGTGTACAAAGTATAAAATAACAAATGAATATATAATTGTTCATAAAGCTTGAAAACTGACACTTAAGGATTACAATTTCATTTTTATTTTATTTTAAAATAGATAATAAAAAATAAAACTTGATTTTAACAGATTTATTCTACATAAAACAACATTAACAAATAACCAACAGCACAGAGATAAGTACAAATGAAGCTTTGTGAAAAACAAAAAAATAGTATTAATAAACAAACACCTGTATCTTGAAACAAATCTTAAGAATAAACATCAACAGTTTACAAATTAAGCTGGTTGACTGTAATCAGTAATTTGTTCTTACATTTCTCCCTTCCCAACTTGTATTAACAACTGATGATAGCTGTTCACTATTCACCATTCAGATGTTGTTAGTGTTTATTAAGTCTGTGATCAGTTGAAGGGAAGCACAGACTTTACTTCAAAATAATATAAATAAATGGTCCTCATGTTACAAGTAAACAGTGACAGTAAGAAATAGCCACCATCACAAATTAATATTTGGTGTATAATCATTAATCTGGTGAACTTGTAAATGAATATTTATATATATTTATAGTTAGTAATATTACATTATAAGTACTAACATACAGTGTCATACATATAAAACAACAAAATAGATAATTTCAAATAAATATTTATAACATCAAAAGTGACTAGTTTGTTAAATAAACATTACAATATAGACAATTACTATACAAAAAGGTACTCTTGAACAGGTCTTTATCTTATATAAAAACATACACTAAGGAACAAAACCAAAACGTACCTATAATGTACCACAGCATGAGAGTACAGAAAATGAATAGAGGCAGCATGCTTTAACTCTATAGAACTGCAGGATTAATCTTTCCTTAACAGCCAATATCAAAGGATATGGTGTGTGCATCTCTGACTATAAAAACATGCATATGAAATATCCATTACTTCTAAATTCATAGACAGAATGGCAGTATTAAATTTCTTTTGACATTAACCTGATTGGCCATTACTTGTAACATAAAAATGTATCTTTAAACATTTATACATTCTAATCTGATACAACTGATACGCTTTTCACTGTATTTATTTACACTTTTACTAAACCTGCTTTAACCTTTGACTGATGTTGAATCAAATTAATGACAAATAATATGCTTTTAATATTTATATTTGTATCATCATCATACATGTTACAGATCCTAAGTTCTCTCAATGGTTTATTCACCAACCAACCAACCAATAAACTGCAACTTGGGTATCAAAGATATGTGTTTTTCTGGCAAAGTGCTTATTTATAAGTTTCATAGTAGGAAGAGGTTTTTCATTTTCATAAAAATACTTACCATCACCTTCTGTAATAATCATTAATATTAAAATATGTTGAGCTCCTATTACATTTTCTGTTTTCTCTAACCTGGTACACTTTATATCTTGTTACTCTTTAATGTTCTTACTATACATAGTATAGCCTTTGATTTATGTCAGTGTTAACCAAATACACTGTTAGTATAAAAAACAACTACAAAGTGTTATGCTCTTTGAAATCCTGGATCTTTTCATGTGTGACAGGACCAGATAACAGCTCTTCAATTTCCTTCAGTTCCTGTTTCTTGGCCTATAAAACAAAGACAGAAAATATTAATAAGTATGAATGATATTCACCATTACTGTCTTAAATATAATAATAATAAATGATAGATTTCACAACTATCATTTACTATGCTTTAATTTTTATATTTCTATAACAAAAGTGACACAAGTACATACGCAAAAAAAAAAAGAAAAAAGAAAAAAGGGAAATGATAGCCTTTATGAATGCCGTAAAATGTACACTACCAGTATGTTTCAACTTTAATATCAGCTTCTAGTAACACATTTTACATATCACATCTCTTTTCCTTTTTTTTTTTTTCCTTTGTGTGTGTAACTAGAACAGCAATTATAGATTTATTTATTTTAAACAAAACAAAAAAAATCTATAAATATATGTATTTATAATAACATAAAATTCAGATATATTCATATAAATAAAATATTATTTGTTATTCCATAGTGTAATCTTTTTTTTCATAAATGATTATTGAAAATACATCTCTTAACAAAGTTTTTATAAATAGGGAATCACCAAAGTGGTTGATAATTTGGAAGGGGATTAGTGAAGCATTTAGGGGTCAAAAATTAAGAACAGTGAATTATGCACGTGATATTATAAACTGATATGTATTGAAATACGAATGATACAACATCATCTCTTGTAATTGTAGTGAAAAATTGTATTTCCACATTATTCTAGAAAGATCAATTCCTAAAAATTTAAAAATAATAACTTTAGTTTATTTTGGATTCAAGTTAGTATAACCTTTATAAAAATAACAACATAAAATTTTATAATACTAGAATTTCTGAACTGAATAAATTCAGTGTCTCAGGTTTCAGCAATATTATCATATGTAATTAATAGATATCAAATAAAGAATATTACTAATATTAAATATAATTAGTGGCGAGAGAAAAGAAAATGAATACATATTATGTAAATAGGTGTCATATTGCAAACCTTTTAAATCAAATGTCATACAATTAGCCATTAAGTAACAATGGATTTTTTTACATATCCTTTTTTCTGACAGGAAAGCACATACAGTGGCTTTTGAAACACTGTTATAGAAAATGAGATGTGATAGTAAATAGCCAAAGATGAAGTAAAAAATCACATCTACCATTAGGAAAAAAACCCTCTTTTTCAATTCTATGATACAGCTGGAACATCAGAAAAACTGTGTATGCTTTCCTGGCTTTGGAAAGATAGGTACAAGTTATGTGAGATCTCCCACTGGGTAAGCAAGACAAGCCCTTTTACGTGTGTCTGTTCATGTTCATGGTTAGTGTAAATGTGGTTGTCTTTAAACGTATAGTTGTTCATGCATTTCGATCAGAGGCATGCTTTTTTAAACTAATGTTAGCCAATAATGCAGCTGGCCATTTCTTATAAATATTTTAGTTAAACAAATAAAATAATAATAATAATAATAATAATATTAAAAACAATAATAATAATAACAACAAAAAAGAAATAAAATCATAAATTTATAATTTATTAAAACCTAAAAATAAAATATATAGAATCATATAATAAACAATGTTTAAAATATTGTCAGTAATTTTTCTGGACACTGCACAAAATTAAATCATGAAATAGTTAATTCTGAAACAATCTACTGTAATTTCCCTGTATATGATATAATATTTACATGTATATTAAGTCAACTACACTATAATATTACAAATTAATAAGTTATACAGTATTCAGAAATAGAAAGTCTAAACATTGCTGCATAGCACATACATTAGTAGTTCAAGTGGTATTCATAGCAATCCTAATTTTCCCAACAAAGACAATAAAAGAATTCACAATATATTTATGCACTAATTCATAAAAAAAATGAAGCAGGAATGAATATATAAAACAGAATAAACCAAACGTGTTAAACACAGACTGAAAAAATGAAAGTGGGTACACTAATGCAAATGAAACAGAAAATGTAAAAATAAAAAATAAACAAAATAAAAATGATTTATTCACACCTTTAGAGTTCTCTTGAGAGCCACCAAATGTTTTAACTTTTCTAATTTATTCACTGAAGTAGCCATGTCCAAAACATCGCATGTGTTAATATTACTTCGACGTAACACGTCGCGATCTATACCTGTGATGGTCATATGCTTCTCATGCATCAAGCGATAAAAGTCAGTAAGGTCATCAATAGGCTCATCAAACCCTGGAAATAATTTAATATTTTGTCCAGTGTGAAAGCCATTAAATGAACTTCCCCAATCTAATCTCATTAATTTTGTTAACGCATATAAATTTAGTAATTTGTCTGGGTGGCAAACAGACTCAGTTTTTCAAATGTTATCCAACTTTAATCTTACAAAACTAAAACTTAGATTATTTGAAATTAATTTAGTATTTTACACTCTAGTAAATTATTTTTGACACTCTATTCCAAAATCCTATTTCTTAAAATGAAAATAACTGAATGATTTTTGGTACCATAAATTAATTGTTAATATAAAGCGAATTTTTGTTTGTTTTCTGGTTCATTGGTGTTACTGGTAAAAAGGTGGTTCAACAAATAATTTCAATGACAACATTTTTATTTTATTTTTTAATTATATTTTTTTAAATTTTTTTGATATTCATCAACAAAACAAGACACAAAGTAAAACATGGAAAAACAAACTAAAAATACTTAAAAGAAATAAAATTAAAACCCAAAACCTTCAATCCAAAACCAAAGTGAACAAAAACAAAACATAAACAGTATAACAGTTCTAATTAAAACAATTTTCTAATTAATTTTTTTTGCTAAAGGCTAATTCTGTGCAGACATTTGTTTATTATTAAACAAAACAGTAACAAATCAGCATAAATCTTGATCCCAAAGTATTTTTTAATTAAATATTTTTTTCTTACCTTTTTTTCTTATTTCAACCACATCACTGGCCCCTTGACTGTCCTCTGAAGCAGGTGGTGTTGTACTTGTGGGTGTATGGCCAGGGACAGTTTCATTTGCACCCACAACAGAGCTAACAGAGCTACTATCTGAAGATGCATTGAACGGGGTCTGACAACTGCTCAGTGGCTTGTGAGTGGCATCGTCAGGATCTTCGTCACTCTCACTGTAATACTTATCTGTAACATACATCATCAACAACCTTGACTGAAAGTTTAAGTTTACTCTCAAGACAAACAAGAACACCAAGTGGATGTCATAAAATATTTTTTTCTACAACCTGTGCCATAAAAAACATGTTAACACATGTTGACTGTAAACAACAAATGATTTTTCTTTTTTCTCTCTTTCTTTTTTTCAGAGCCTTTCTCATTTTCTGTCTTTACTTCATATTTCCCATTTGCAATTTCTTAGACACATCAACAAACATCGGCACCAATTTATCTTCTTCTTATTTTATTTGTTTTATTATTATTATTATTATTATTTTAAATATCAACTGTATTAATTTATTACAGTTAAACTGAAGACTAATGTAATAAAAAGTTTAATCAATAACACAGAAAAATAACTGCAAAATTACAAATTCTTACAAATACCTTTCTGTAGGGGAAAATATTCATTAAACATTAGAATGATTTTAAAATATATATAACAGCATCAGATATTAATGAAACAAATCTAAAAACAATAATTTCAACAAGGGTAAAAAAAATGCAGACTAAAGCTTTACTAGCAGGAAACATTTACAGATTTTTGAAATATGATTGTAAAACACACTGTAAAAAACCCCATTAAAACCTGCTAATTCAGTTTTGGGTAAACTGAACTCACTCTGTACTCCCAGACTCGGTGAGCTAGGTTCAGGTTTTATGAAACCTCCAGTGGTGATAATATTCTTTGTATCAAAACTAATGGCTGCAAGTCCCATTTTGTTCATCCATCTGAAGTAAAAATACATTTACCATCAGTTATATTATCTGTGAAATAAAATCTTCTTTGGATCCTACCTGAACACTTTCAGATGTACATGCACAAATAAGTAACAAAGATATGTTGTTACATATATTAAATACAGATAATGTTAAATATCAATTGCAGAACGCTTTTTCTCTAAATCTGTCTGTTTATCCATAGCTGTCTACACATGTGCACACATGCATGCACACAACACAGGTGTACATGATGTAGGTACATATGAAAATTTAAACGTATAACATTTTTTTTAGATAACAATATTGTCCAACTATTCAGTTTCTTAAATGAATGCATGTGTGTATAATAAGTAGCCTAAGAAAGCAATCATGTTAATCAAATGTTCTATTATCAGTTATTATCAAATTCTCACTTGCTCATGTCTTCTTGTCGTTCTGAAGCAAAACAAAACGTTGTTCCTGTATTATGAACCTTGAAAGCACTGAAATGAAATAAACCAAATGTTAATTCAAATAAAACAACAAATAGACATAATTTTTTTAATTTAAACTGTTAGATATAAAACATAAAAAAATAATAATCATAAAATAAAAAAGATATTAACATTCAAATCCGTATTTAAATAACGATAATTATTTTAAACATTTTTTATGAGTACTTGGTTATTAATATATAAACATCTTTTAAGAAACTGCTTAATTTTCAAATAAGTCATTTGCCCAACACAATTTAGATCTGCTGTTACAAGAAAAACAACAGAAAATGAAAATAAAATTATAAACAGTCATAAATCACAAAGAAAACAAATATTCAATGTTTAGTTCATTTAGGGAAAAACATACAAAAGTTTAGATATTTCTGTAAGGAGAGATGTGTAACTAGAAAATAATGATTACCAAAATATTTATGGACAGCTAATAATACCTATCACATGAAACAAGACAACATATTTATGTGTTACAGAAAACAACCCAACTCAAAAATAAACATGTCACCAAAACAACGACCCTTGTTATTAGATTTGTTTTAAAAATAATAATAATTTTAAGAAAAAATAAAATAAAATAATATGAAATAAAATAAAATAATTAATAAACAAATAAAGTAAGAATCAATTCTGGTGCAGTCATGCATTTACATGTATACAATAAACCAGTTATAGTTTTAAGCATTTGGACAGTTAATTTATTAACTTAACAAGATGTGTGAACTCTTAAAGACAATATTCACAGGTGAAATGTCAAGACAGAACAATAAGAGCAAAGAACAATGAACAAATATCAGTTTCAAAATAAATTAGTCTTATCACACTCAGTATTGTTAGATGTACTTATTTTCAACAAGTCAAACTGTGTGAAGGATGTGGATAATAAAATACAAAATTTAAATCTGTGAGGAAATGTGGACTGAATGAAAAAAGAGCATGAATGTTTAATGATATATCAGCTACACAATATAAGGACCATTGTAACAAATAAGCTTTAATAATTTAAAAAAAATTTCTTTTATTAATTTAAAAGTTAGCAATTGGAAATGGAAGAAATGGGGAATAAATAACAAGTAATTAACAACATAACAACCACAAATAAAACATCATCAATGAATATGTTAAAATCAATAATAAGAATTAAATCTAAAAACAAAAAATAATTGGTCTGATCAAATTTAATAATGACTGTTTAATGACACCTAGCACAAAGATAACACACCCTCCTGGGTCATAAAATAGATAATTTGAGTAAACACAGGTTGAAGAAACTATTACATACTGGGTATAAGTGAAAATAATCTCTGATAATTAAATCTTTGAACTCTGACCTACCAGCCATTTAAATCCTCTTCTAGTAAGTTTGGAAGTAAAGATTACAATTTTTTTTTTCCTTCAGGAGAACTATATTTTGGAACATTCATGGGCCTCTGTTCCCAATGGTGTGTCCATTTCAGACACATGTCTCTACATTTGCTGGGGACAACCTAAATCAATTTATTTGAACTTGATCTATTATGTGGCCCAAGCCTGCTCTATGAACCAGGAAAAGAACTACATCTAAAAGATTAACTTTCAGGACAATCATGATCTAAAGCTAATCCATTATCTTCAGAATCACTGAACACGATTCTACAGCTTTATCCACTGTTGGCCTTTTAGAATACCCATTTCCTAGACATTTTCACTTTTTATTTTTCATTTCTTAATTACTTATCTTAGGTCAAATGATATCTGAGACCAAAGTAACAGTCAACTGAGGCAGGATAATTGCTCACAAACCAAGATATTGAGTTCAAAGAGATAACAATAAAAATTATACCCATTAATGGAACATTAAAAATAACCAAAACTTGTTTGGAAAAACACATGAAAGAATGTTTTAAGAATACCATACCAAAAACAAAATCTACTGAACGTAAGTGAAAATAATTAATATTCAAATAAATTAAACCAAATGTTCGATTAAAATAACCCCAAATCTGTAAGAAAATGGTGCTGAATGATTTTAAATATTTATTATTCAAAAACTATAACAATTTCACATGAAGTAAAATTGAGATCCTTGTTAAAAAAGCAACACCAAGATTAATTCTGAAAGAGGTGAAAATAACCAACTAAATGTTACTGGACGACTACTTATCCATACTTACCCATGCTCACTTTAGTAGCAGTAAATAAAAAGTTAAACCAATTTTAATTAAAACAAAAACTAAAAAAAAAAATATATATAAACAGTTATTACCAGATTTCCCAAAGTTTTCATTTGGATACATTTTTGTTTATCATTGATAGATCATTTGAAAACATTGAAATATAATAGTCTGTAACAAAAATTGTAATAAAAAATATATATATATATATGTATGTATGTATATATGTTTTTTTATTACCAATAAAACAGTAAAGGGTTATAAACTCAACTTTGAAAAAAAAACCTGAGAATTGTTAAGAACAATAAATTCACAAATGGAAAATAAGCATCATTTTTTATATTTTCCTGAATAACATCCTAATTATAATATAAATTGAAAAAAAAAAAAAAAGCATTTCTCTGAAAATCTCAAATCTTATAATAAAATTATCTTAATAATAAACAAATTACAAAAAATAAAACATTTGGAAGAAATGGATATAAAACTAAAAAATAACTGTAGCAGTTCAATTTCTTGTTGCAGATAAACTAACAAATATACAGAATCATCTTAAAATAAAAAAATAAAAAAAAATCTTACAATTTTTTGGTCCTGATATCAGGTTCTGGTGAAACTTGAAAGGCTGGAAGATGAATCACTCCTTCAGCTTTTAATTCCTTTAAAAAAAAAAAAAATTACCTTACTTATTACTTCAATTTAATTTTAATATTATTATTATCACAGTTTTGTTTCTCCTGTAGCTTTTTGTCTCAATGTTATTTCATGTAAAAGACTGATTTACAAAGCATTTTCTGACTTTAGATTAATTAACAGAACATTTTTATATATTCTGTAAAAAGGCAACAAACACATAGAAACTGACAAATTTTCATCTACATTCTGAAACTAGGAACAAGGACATAAACAACACAAAGCACTAAAACACACCTAAGAGATTTATAATTTAAAAAGGATTGTGTGTGTGTGTGTGTGTGTGTGTGTGTGTGTGTTGTTTATTTGTTTTTTGTGTTCCCTTCCCTCTCTTGACACACTACTTACATCCTGATTTTTGAAGTAGAAAAGATTGTTATTCTTCAGAACACACCATCTCTTCACCCAATGTCTGGTCAGAGGACCTCTGTAATTCATCTTTCTTTTGTACAGCCAGCCCTCACAGTCACCTCTACCAAGATCTTTACAAGATACTCTACGATCTGCAGTAAACAACGGTATAAATAATGACTTGGTCTATATATTATATATGTACCCACACCACTGTCTACTATATTAGAAATGAAAATCAGTATTATAATAATCAGTATTATTATGGAGGCAGTTTTCATCTCACAGACCCATGAGAAAGTCCTTGAGATTTCCAATGGTTTGCACTTTGGGAACTGAATCCATATATTAATAAATAAAAATACAATTTATAAGAACAAACTACCACTTCAGTTAATAATTAGTACAAGGAGTCCTTAAAAAAAGCTTTAATAAAAACGGCAGTATTAGAATCTATCTTACTGATTTGTCGATTTCCTGACTTTTGTCGTCTCTGGACTGTTACAGGTGACTGAAATAAAGAAACACAATGATCTTTAGATCTTGTTTTCCATATAGTTAGTAGAATAGTAAACATACAAAACCTAATATTTTGTCAAATGTAAATTATTTCTGATTCTTGTTTATGTCTGCTATGAATTTTTGTAATCCTAGGTAGTTATTGATTTGCTTAATATTTACTACTGGTTCTAGTCTTAATAAGGTTAAAATATATAAAAATAAAATGTTAATTACTTGAGGCCAGTTATATAAACTATAAAAAAACAAAATAAAATAATAAAATATCTCAGTAACAGTAAAAACTCACATCCATCTTATCTACTTTCTCTGCAGGAATCTTCTGAACAACTCCACCAGCAACTATGTGTGTAAAGCTGAAAACAAATTACGGAAACAGAAACTATTAATCCCATTTCAGAAAACTTATCATTTTTAAACTTTTTAAGCTTTTTGGTTTGTTGACTTACTTTTAATTATTTATATTTGTTAACTAATAAATATATATGTGTAATTAAAAAGACTTGCTATTTATGCTTTGGAGTATGTTGGAATTGAGTTAAACATACCTTTTTTGTTCTTTTTCACTTTCCTTTGTATCCTGAGTAAAGTCAACATGCTTTTTCTCAAGCTTAGAGTCATCCTCCTTTGGTTTATTCTGAAAATACATCGTTAAATGCTGAAATATGCACATACCAAATAGAAGACAATTGAATTAAACTGACTAAAAATCACTAATATGGTTTAAAATATCAATATGTATGGTTTCGTGCATGATACAGAAGTATTGCCACTGGTTCAGCTTTTCTGTATTATTGTCTTTCTTCAGAACACTCCTTTTATCTTCAAAATTAAATTTATCGTAACCATAATTGACCTTTACAAATAAAGAGAAAAGCAGAATATTAATTAATTTTTTACCTGTTCATAACAGGAAGAATTTATTCTCTTGATATATTTCAGGTGAGGTCGGTCATATGTGCTGTCAGTGGCTACTGTTTGAACCACTTGATTACTGGATGACCATGGGTTATCCATTGAACGATATAGGTTCTCTAGGATCTGTGGTGTCGGTTTTGTCACTCGAAATTCCAATCCTTTTTGTTCAGGTATTTTTGCTTCTGTGCATACAATACAAAACAAAATAAATTTGAGAAAAGGAAGAGAAATACCAGCTGAAGACAATGAATTGTATTAACTTTTATCACTGGAAGATATCAAATAAACAAAGTTGTAGAATATTTAAAAACTAATTAAAATTAAAAGTGAAAAAAAAAAATACAACAACACTGAGTTAGAATCTTTAAAAAGCTTTCAATAATATTAATATTAAATTATACAACCTGAATGAATTTTTTTTTTTTTTGTTAAGAATTGAAAGATCTGTTTTATTTCACTGCTTTCATTATCAATTAAGTCTTTTATATAGACCACTGATATGAAATATATTTACTTTCAGATGAATCTTCACAGGATGTTAAGTTCATCAATGTTTTTTCCTCACTAGATAAAGTTTTCTCTTCGGTGTTTTGTACCACAGTTTCTTTAAACTCTAGTGAGGCTTTTCCACTGTTGATCAGACTAATGTCTTTACTGTCTGGTGACGTTTTTACCCTATTTGATAACAATGTTTCTTTATTTTCAGGTTCATTTTTTTCACTGCTGGTTAAAGAAGTTTCTTTATTTTCTGGTGAAGGTTTTTCACTGTTGGTCAGAACAGATTCTTTAGTGCTTGGACTTGCTTCACAACTGAGAGACAAATTCTCTTCACATTCAGAAGTTGGAGTATCTTCACTGCTTGGTAAAGGAGTTATTTCTATCTTCACTCCCTCTGAACCTGTGAATGTATTCCTCTCTCTTTTTAATGCTGCTGCTGCCAGAGCATTATCTGATGCTGCTAATGATGCTAGCACAGCTTCTCTCTCAGCAGCATTCACTGCCTGTGACTTTGGTCGTGGTGGATCAAGGTCCTCTATAACCAGCGATGGACGTTCTAATATTGGGGATCCTCCACTGACTGTAGCCCTACGATATTTAGGATCAAGAGTCACAGGAAGAGTAAACTGAGGGGATTCAGATCCACTTCGGAAAACATCATTATCAGTGTCATTGCCATCAATAGGCTCCCTGAAATAAAAACATAAAATTAAACAATATTATGGAACTGTTTAATAATATTTATTAATATAAAAATTGTATGAATGTTTAATTGTAACCATAAAAATTTTAAATATTTATTTGTTTAATGACTCCTCAATATCAATGGTTGTCTTCTGTCAAGTGTATCTTTTTTTTCTTTTTAATCTTCTTTCTTCCTCCTTAATAACAATGCCAGCATAGTGTGACAGAACCTCTTTAGTGCCTCTTTGCCAGATGTGTTTTTAATCATAATTTTGTATTCTATCTAGTGAATTATATAATATTTTTATATGCCCATTTAAAGCAGAATGACTGCTACATTTTATATTAAGTATATTATTATATTACAGTAATATTTATTAAGTTATAATGTACAATCAAGTTTACAAATTCATATTTTTACGATTCTTCAATGTTTAGCTAATTAATGTCGGAATATGGGGGTAATTACAGACAAACTAAATAGCAGAGAGTATGCAGACATCCATGGGCTGTTTAGAAGCTATATTATATAACTAGGGGAAGTTCTGTTATTTTATAAACAAAGAAACACTGGGATTAACTAAGTCTTAATAAGCATTTAAATTGCAAAGTAAATTCAGAAAGTAGACGATGACCCATTATATTTCTGTTGGATATTTTATAATGTTATTCTGTGTACTTATTTACACTTGAAAACTAAATAACAAACTAAGATAACCTATTTTAATAACTAAAAGCTTAGTTAGAAAGTTAACGTAACCAACTGGGCTTAATTAGAATAGTATTATCTATCAACTCTATTTGCCTTTGTATTGTATCATGAGAATATTACAATTAAATTATATGTTACCACTGATGATTAATTTATGTAATACATAAAACAGTTACCCATATTCAATTCTTGTTTGTGTTATTATTCTCTAGTGGATACATTTATTAGTTTAAGCTGTCTCAGATCATCAATTTTTATGATTATCAGTCACTTATGACATTATATTGGCAGAGCATAATTCACTACTTTGAATATCCTTAATTCTTAACTCAACTGCTTATCTAACAACTGTATAAATATGACAAGTCAGCTATGACTGTTTGAGGAAGTAACAGTATATCATAATCTTCTATTTAATCCACTTTAAGCTTGTGTACTGTGTAACATATCAGTTGCAAAATAAGTAATGGAGAAAAACATATTACTTAACACAAATACATTTTAGCCGAGTATTGTTTTTGTTGATTTTTGTGGGGGTTTTGTGTTGTATATATATTTCATACAACAGTAACCTAAATACATTTGACAACCATGTTTTCCTACCAGTTATGCAGATCAGACACTTTTTCAGGAAGTGGGCCATATGAAATCATGACTAATGATCAGATATGTCACACTACTGGTAAACATTACTTTCACTGAGACATTAGGCATGCCATTCTGCAAGCCCTGTAGTTTGACAATGGTTGACAGATCCTGGTATTAAAATAGCTATTTGACAATTCTATTTGTCCTTTTCTTTATGCTCAGACTGTTACAAGCATATACATACAAAATAAATGCACATGATAACAATACAGTATTTTACAATCTATTCTTATTACATGTTCATATTGTTTTCTGATGTTTGTATTTGGTATTTCATACATCAGTGACCAGAATGAACAAGAGAGTTGTGTTCAAATAACTGAATTTGAATTGTCATTTAATCTGTCAATATAAATACCAACATTCTTTGTTGCCAGTATAATTTGAGGTCAACATACCCAACAGAGAAACAATTCTGTTACTTTGTAACAGTAATGAACATCAACTTAAAAAAACTAAGACTGGAAAAAAAGACTGATTAGCTATATAACAATCAACTGCACAAATTACAAATACAGTTATTACAATTTACTAATAAACCAATAAAGGTTAAATGTACTAACATTATTTAACATGAACTAAAGAACATTGGACATTAACATAAGTACTTTCTAGCATTACAACATGTAAATTACACTTTAATTCATTATCTCTAGAAAGATGCAAATATAACAAAATGTACCTGTATGCAGCCTCACCTTTATCTATATAATCCACGTCAACCTAGTTTTGCAAGCCCAACATTCAAGTTCAATCACAACTAAAAATAAACTACTTCCTGGTTCATTCACTAGAGGGAAGTAGTTAAGATAACATTCTGCTATCATTTGACAAACAGACATTTAAAACATTAACATTTTTACATAGTCATACCTGTCGTGATATATCTCTGTATCTAGTAACTATCAATAACAAAATCCAAGCCAATTTTTAGGCCTTATATGAAGGGTTTATTTACTTTTATAAAAATGTATTTCTTTATTTTATAAAACAACTTAAATGTTAAATTATTTCCCCCACAGTATCAAAATATTCTTCATTATAATGTTCCTAATAGTTAGGGAATATTATCTTTCTACATTTTCTAAAGAAAAATTAAATGTGCATATTTTATTATATCTGTTAAATATACTCATTGCACAGTCATTTCTATATAAAAAAAAATTAAATTATTTCTTATATTAAGTAGATTAATTAATTAATTTATTCATTTTACATCTGATTTTAATATTTTTGGTTACTTAGAATTATATCTATTTAATCATTCACAATTATTTTTAATACTGAACTGATTTAACAAAATACTGTCTTTTAAAATATCTCTTCTTTAAATCTAAAATTATTTATAGAGTGTGCTACTAAATGAATCATTAAAATTTATAGACACAAACTCCCAAATATGTATATATCTAAACAAACACACACACACACACACACATCCATAAACTTCTAAAGCAAAAAGCAAAAACACTTTTGAACCTACAATAATAATAATTTAAAAAATGTTTCTTCTTTTCATTTTCCTTTCTTTTTAAAAAAAATCAAATATCATATATTAATACAGAGTATAAATATATATATATCAAGTTTATTAACTGCCATAGTTTTATTTATACTGTAAGTACCTATTGCATGATCTGATATATTATTTTATTTTCTATATAAGATTTTAGTGTATAATTTTTATATATTTATAAATAATGAAAACAAACCTAAAAAATATCAGAAACAGAGAACACTCTTAGAATATTTAGACCTGAAGGATATACAAGATCACCCTTAAGAAGACGGTAAATATTTTCAAAACATTTCTTTTTAAGGATGACCTTTATAAAATGAACTTTCCTTCTAAAACAGAATTTTGCAGATAATCTATACTCAACATGTTTTACAGATTACCATCTAATTCAAAACAATTTGGAAGAAAAAAAAAACTGAATTTGTACATCATGTTTAATTAATGGACATTTCTGATGGACACTGACCAAAATATGCCAGAGTATATGCCATACAGATTTTTTATTTTTTTTATTTTTTTTATTTAATGGTATTGTTAATATTTTCATAATTATCTTTTTCTTTATTTCTTTCTTCTTTTTTTTTTTTAAATTGTTATTCTTGTTCAGGAGACTGAAATATAATTACTATTAACATTAGGGTTTGCAAATTACTGATAAAATACAATACCGGTAAATTACCAAAAGATATTCTCAATACTGGTTTTCACCGGTTTTCACCAATTTTAGTTAGTTTGTGCATAGGAAAAGTTACTTATGGGTCTTTTGTGGACACTGTTATTTCTTACACTTACTCATTTTATTTATTATTTGACACTCATATGACAGCATTATTTATTATCCTTCTTTTGCTACCTATCTTCAGAACAAATCATGAAATGAACCTTTATAGAACTTAAAATGGGTACAAAAGGTATATAAGAAATGTACATGCATTAAAAAACCAAGAAGAAATGTGGATGCGAATTTTATAAAAAGGAAACAATGAAATTACGTTTATTATCCAAAATGTACTTCATATGTTTTGCAACTTTTGAGAAGTTCTTATTCATTTCTCGATACTCGAGAAGTATGACTTTAAAATAACAAAACATCTAGTGTCTTGGGCAACAACCAAGAAGCAGGAGCCAATCCCTTATCACTAGTTGCCAAAATTACTTAGGATGGCATACATGTAAGCAATCAAATAGGTAAACATGGAATATTAAACAGAATTTTGATATCTGCTGTAATTTTGTTTTACTCTTTTATTATACCATATATACTTGTGTACAAGTCGATGTGTATTTTAAGACCAAAAATTGCGTCATTTTAGGTATTACTTGTGTATAAGTCGACTGTAGATTCCAGGCACCGTCACTATTTTTAGACTAGTGTGACAGTGCCATGAAGGCCTACATTGTACGCCTACTGTAACATAACTTGCACGAGCTGTAACTTGCACGAACATACCATAATAACATAAATGCATGTATTACACGAGCTATAGACTAAATGTATCATAAATAGTATCTCTTTAATGTAATAGGTCTAACATGGAGACCTAACTTACCGTTATATTTAGACATTCTATGATTTACAAAATTTGATGGTAGTGGATATTAATGACGATTGCAATATTATTTCACCAAATTCTTTACAATTAAACAAGTCAGTTTTGTTTGTGAAATTAGGACCAATATTTAGTGCAATTTGGCAGAGAAGTCTGCATTCCTAGATCATTGCAAGACGCCGTAAGGAATAACGCCGTACTGGCGGTTTTCTCGCTTTAAAATGTATTTTTATGTCATTAAACGGAAGAATATCATGTTTTACATTCATATTTGGTTTTGTTATTTAATTTTTCAAAATTTTTTATACGATAAAATTATGTTTTTGAAAAGCTGAAAGACCGCAATTATTTTAGATGCATCCCGTAGCAAAAAATAGTCAAAATGGCGACTCTTCAGCAACAGCTACAAAAGCATTACCTACATATAAGTCGACCCCCAAAATATTACCTTAATATAGTCTCCCAAAAATTTGACTTATACACAAGTATATACGGTAATTGAAAAATTATAAATTTTCATCATCATCAATTTAATGTATTCCATTTATAATAATAGCAAATTCTACAATGCTAAATATTCTTAACATTTTTTGTTTTCAAAGGTCAGATTCAGAATCTTCATAATACATTTAATTGCAAATTGTTGTTAAATGAAATGAAATGAAATAATTTTGTTCTTACTTTTAGAGACAACCAGTATTTTGACACTGAAAACAGATTTATTTCACCTATTAAAAAAAGCCATACTGAATAATAATTTAGAAAATAATTAACTAAAAAAGATATTCTGATTTAAAAAAGGGGAAAAAAAGAAGACAAGAGTAAATCTGTATACTACTGACATCATTTTTCAGTTATTTTACTAATAAATATAGCAAAATAATAAAAATATATATTAAAAATAATAATAAAAAATAATTTTGGCATAAGTAACATTTGACAATGCAATGATGCATACTATTAATAACACACAAGTCTTAATGTTTAGTAAATTATATCTGCTATTTGTTTTCAGAAATTTTTATGGATAAACCATATCCTTCAGATTTATTTGTGATCTGCTATGGATAAAGAAGATGCATGTCATATGACCCTATCTTAAGTAATTGTGACCCACCCTGAATTGCAGCATCAAAATTTCAAATTTGAAATACTGGATAACCTCATACAATATCCTTTCCAGTGATATATACAGATTATGCATATGTCTTGAAAAAATGGCAAAGATATGGCAATTTCTATTATCAGTTACAAAAATAACAGGTTATGTGGCATATGTCTCCTTTAGCCATAACAGGACACATATATAAGACCAGTAGTTAGTAAAACGTATAAAATGAAATATGTGGCTTTCAACAAGAATCATAACATCTTGGAAAATATTGCAATAATTATGAAGATCTGATAACTAAATATACATCTACATTGTAACCAATTTGACTATTTTATCAATGAAAAATATGAAATGCTGAAAAAGAAAATGTACTGTGTTTGAAAATGAACCTGGTTGATAAAATATTGTAAATGGTAATAAAACTGTTAAATGCAAACTTATCAATGCAGAGTACTTTGTTATTTTTAACAACATCAATTGTTCTAAAGTGAAAAAAACACCTAAAGAACATTATCCTTTACAAAGTTTCAGTGAAAATAGGTTCATAAAAAGTAAAAATGTGTAATGCCTCAAAAAGTATTCCAGTATTAAACAATTCTCTCCAACAATTAAATAAATATTTATATATTCATTCCACCTTAAAAAACAAATATTAATAAAGAAAATAAAAATAATTACTTACTTGGCTTCCAGGTATTCTCCAGAAAGTTTAGGCTTGCTTCCATATTCCTGTAATGAAGGGCGCTGCTGTTTAGCTTCACCATCTCGAGATCGTCTTTTCTTCAGCGATTTGGGTAAAGTAGCAGCCTGTGCATGTTGTTTGTTTAACTGTTTGCGTCTATTCGGAATATTTCCAAATGGACTGATGTGTCGTGGACGTTTTTTAAGTAACAGAATAACCTCTTTGGGCTTCTCTTTCAAAGTCTCCACAAGTTTCTTCAACTGCCAGCCAAGCTGATGATAAAATGTTTTTAAATAATATTAATAACAATAAAAACACTATGTTCTGATTTACTTAAATATATAGTAGAAACATTATTTTGTTTGTTTATATATGTTTGATTAATAAACAAGTTTTACTGTCTATTTGTATATACTTCTATATGTTAAGGGTAATATGCATATATTATTTATTTGTTTAATCAATATAAGAAACAATATGAAATAAATTAAGTTTTAAAATGGAATAAGACTAGAAAATTAGTTTATATAAATACAACAATAATAAGAAAAGAAAAAGAAAAAAAAAAAAAAAAGATTTTTCACTTACCACTGTTTGGTTATTAACTTGAATAAGTTCATCTCCTTTTTCAATTTTTCTGCATAAATCAGCAGGTGACTGCAAAAAATTGGTATAAAAATAAATTAATAATGACACGTTTTTACAAAAATATTTCAAGTATTAAATGTTTGAAATCAAAGTAGACAGTTTGCTTTCACAGCTCAAAAACAAGATGAAGAGACAAAATTTTAATATCTGATGGTCAAGATAGCAGTTTTTGTGACCATCCTGTATAAACTGTAAGAAAAATAATAAATATTATTAAATTTTACTTACCAAATCTTTAATTCCACTTATGGAATGAGTTCCATAGTATAGAGATAAGATATGTAGACCCTGGGAAAATGGGAAAAAAATAAAAAATAATAATAATAATAAAAGCTTATTTTAACATGTTTGGTTCAAAGAATTAAATAATAATTTACCGATGTACAAGTTACATAACCCTAGTGTTTGCACCAAGTAGAATAATGTAATGCAAAACATACTGGTGCCATGTTGATAAACATTAAGTATCTATATAGAAAAACATTTGAACAAATTATTTGATTACATTTATTATGCACAAAGTTGAAACAACTTATACGTGTGTGTGTGTGTGTGTCTTGTGATGAGCAATAAAAGAGGCATTTGCTATTAACTGAATGATATAAAATTGTTCAAATAAGGTTAGTGTTCACAGAACTGAGTGTAAGTTGCATCCCAATATTTAATACTATATTTAGGTAAAAAAAAACAATAATAATAATAACAAAATTGGTTCTTATACTTTACTTAATATCATATTGAGCTATGTTCTAATGTTCTAAAATGAAATAATTAAAACCAAATAGCTAATAGATGACATAAATTACAGAATTTAAAGCTGATTTTTCAGGATGAGAAGTAGCTCAATGTTATAATTAGAAATTGTAGATATTATGATCTATCACGCCTCAAATTACAAACCTAACAGAGGGCTACAGCCAATTTGTTTTGTAGATTGAAAGAAGAACCTGTTACTTACCAGTTCTTCACCTTGTTTCTTTCTGATGGTTGCAAGCTCTAAAGATGCTGGCTGAACAACTAGGGGTTCCTTGGAGTTCATTACCAACTCATCGCAAATTTCAGCTAACTTGCGGCACTGCAAAAGAGTTTTATTTTAAATGAATGAATATATGCTTAACGAAGTGTTGATCAAATCAGAAATATTCTGTCTACAAAATAAATTTCCACACTAAGGGCCCTGTTTATAGTCAATAACAATCACAAAGATAATAAATGGGTTTCTAACTAATTAGAATTACTACAAGACAGTCTTTTCATTTAACAATTTAATATAGCTTACAGATTTTATGATATTCTCCTCCAGATCTGGATGAGGCTCTTTCTGCAACATGCTCCCCACATCCAGTCCTGTTTTCACAATGGTATTCCGGAGTAACACCATATCATATATGCCCTCAAAAGGTGCCCTATATTTAACAAAAATGTTATTACAAATTTAAAACAAAACTGAACTGCAAAGAAATCAAAACAGAAAAATTACATTACAATTACATATAAATATATATTATCAAAAGATTTGGATAATCAGTTATTTTAAGATAATCCAGTTTAGCTATGTCTTCTTACTATTCAGCTAGAATGTAATTTTTTATAGAAAAAGAAAAGGAAAATGTCCAGAAATTATATTTAACATTTAATATATTTAACGAAAAAGAAAATCATTTTTCAAATATTTTTAAACTTTTGAACAGACTGGATTTATGACTTTGATTTTAAGACTCAGTATCATTATGATATTCATGAATTATAATACCACAATCTAGTTAAATTTATTTCAGTTATAATAAAAAATGTTAACAAAAAAAACATCTTTACTTGTCAAGCCATGAAACAAGTGCCTTGAGAGTCATCAATACATCTGTAGTTGCTGACAAGATGGAAACAGACCACTGTCTGTTGCGGTGTGCATGGTGAGACACATTGGCAACATTCTTATCATTCTCTCCAGTATTCGCTTGGATCATGTTGTGAAGACTTCGAGCTTTACATCCTAGCTGCAGTGCCAAGTGTTGTAGATTTTCAGTTTCATAGCCATACCGCTGTGAAAATAAACAGCATAACTAATAAAACATAACCATTTATTCAATAAATTTTACTGAAAAGCATTTTGTTAAAATAACTTAAAAATAAGTTTTAGTTAGAAGTCACTTAAAAAGGAAATGAAAAATGTCAAAGTCAATGAATAAAAGAAATCTTACCAATTTTTGTTATTAATTAACTTTGACAGCCTTTTTCCTAATTATAACAAATAAAAATAAAATATGAAATTTATGAACTGAAATAATATGATGTATTAACATAAACTAATCTCAAGAAATAAATAAATCATATCTTGGAAGAATACAAAGTTATTTATAAACATCTTTTGTTTGTACTGCCTTAAAGTGAGAGATATGCTCATGTTCCTTAATGACAATTAACATAAAAGTGTTATGTTACTGCAGTGGATTATCTTACAATGGCTCTCAACAGATCCACTGCTTCAAGAATTAATTCCTGCTGTCCAAGTTTTCTAATATTGAGTTTTTCCAGATCAGAATGTGTTAACATCAGAAGTCTTTTACCATCAATTTCATGGTTGACAAAACTCTGAACATATGGCTGTACAGCCTCATCTAACCCTTAGAAAACAATAAATAAATAAATGTAATATAATGAGATGGATTAATAATACTAATAACAATAATTTTAAACAATCAGAATAAGTAAGTTAGGTTCAGTATGTATGTTACATGACCAAAGCTAACTATCAATACTTTATTAACATATATATATATATTTTTTTTTTTTTCAACATCTTTTTATGAAACAAGGAGCTTAGTACATATATATATATAAAAAGATGTTGAAAAAAATATTATCGATTCAGGCCTATACTTTATTCATTTGAACAGGACATTAAAAAAGTTGGTAATGGATATAATTTTAAAAATAAAATTTAATAATAATAATAATAGCTTTTATTAATTATTATATGATTTTTATATCAGAACTAGTTGCAAAGTAATAAATTGTAGCAAAATATTCAGTAGCATTTCAGCTGACAATACGCAAACTAAACTGACACAATGCCAGACACTTGAACTGAATTTTCCACAGCGACTAACTGAATAGTAATTCTTTTTTTCTTCTTCTACTCTCAGACTAACTCCCTTACTAGTGACAGCGATCATGAGTCTGATAGTGATACAATAATATCATACAATGATAACAATAATTATTACACGACCACAATTTTCTGAAATGATTATCATTATCAATGATTATGTTTGCAGTAAATCTTGTTTTTACCTTTAAGCCAATTTGCTACTTTTTCCGGGTTCCAGTTTTCAAAATGTATGTAATGACTGTTTGTGCTATCTCTTTTTTCAGCCATTTTCATATCGCAAAATTCAGATGTGACAGATAAACCTAACAGGAAATAATATAGCCGTTATTGTTTTTATATGTTTGCACATGCGCCTATCGGCAATGAATATAATTATTTCCCCTTAAGGAAATCATTGTTGAAGGAAAAGAGAAAATACCATATCACATGATTTCTAAAGGGAAAACAAAGTTTATGTAGACGTCAGTACAATGTGATTGACAGGAAGTAAATAATAATTTAAACATAAATAAAATGTAATTCGATATTTACTTAAATAAGATGGAATTTGAATATAAAACATTATTCGAAATTAACATCCACGAAAATTGTTAAAATCGAATTATCAATTATTTATCTTTTATTTTTTTTGTGAATTTTATTTTTATTGATCACCAGGCTTATAAATCTTACATTGTTACAATTATAAATATATAATTTAGTCTGATATAGAAAGAATTTAATGATATTCCATACTTTAGTGTAATTTGTTTTTATCAATAAAAGCATTATTACACTTTTACTTTTACAGCATCATATAATGGGTGAATATATATTTTTTGCAAACATCGAAATTAATGATTTAACTAAAGTTTTAATATGGAGTTTTGATACTCACACTACAGACACTTTTCTTTATGGTATTATGTTTTATCGTTTTAATTATTAATAAATTTAAAATTGTTGATTTGCTGTCCCACTCTGCTTCTAAACAGATGTAGAACTTGGCCAATAATACTAAAAAAATAATAATAATACTTTTTGGTAACTTGTTCTTCTAATTAAACTATGAGGTTTTCTAACATAGAACATTATGAAATGAAATAGTATCTAGTAGTATTTATTATTAAATCAAGGAAATTATTATTTTTTTTAAATTTATTTAAATCAAAGGGTAATAAAGTAATTGTCATGTAACAATGTATTGATGAAGTGATTGTATTTCGATTTTATTTTCATGTCTTATATTTGACAGTAAACATAAATATGGATGAGGTATTGGATCCATAACAACATGACGACATCTTGTTCCTGGATGCATGTGCTGGCAGAGTTGGCTCCACTTGATGGTTTGAACAATCCACTAAGTCGGTCAGCCCGTCTGTCTGTTAGTTTTCACTATATTAATGAATTAACTATTTTATAAAGAAAGAACATACCCACCCATAAAACCCCAAATATGATGTTTATATATTGATAACATTAATAAACAAAATAATAGACATATCTCTTTAGGTTTGACTAATTAATGGATGATATTTTTTTATATATCTCTTTTTGTTTTCCAGTATACATGTATTTCAGTGTCTAAGAAGTACTTGGCTCTAGGCAGCAATACTGGTGGTATCTATATCTTCAGCCGTGATACTCTAAAACACCTTCAGGTTGTCTATGCAGATGTGGTAAGGATGGAATAAATACTAGTATTTGCTTATCTCACTATATTTTAATGTTATAGTGTTGTTTTGGGAGGGTTTTTTTATAAATATTTTTATTGTTGTTTTGTGCTTTTTTTAAATTTATTTATTATTATTGTTGGGTTTTTTGATATAATGATATCAAACTTGGGAATCTGTGTTTACCATACATGGGTAACTCTAATCAGTTAACAACTAGAATCTTTTATAAGCACATCAGTAGCCTTTGAAAAAATAGTTATGATGAACTAGAACATGAGGGAAAGAAATAAAAAATGGTTCAACATTACTAAGTTTGGTTTTGTACAATCTGTATATATATATTTTTTATAAATCTTGGCAAATATGTGATGACAGATATATTGAAATATGTGATAACAGATGTATTCAATTATTTTTATCACAAAAATTTTGTATTAATTTAAAATTTTTGTATTTGACAGGAAACCAACATGGTGACAGTGACTGCTTTAAGTCCCAATAACTCTGCAGTAGCATTTTCTACAAGGTCTTTTTATTTATTATACCTCTAAACAAGCTCATCTTTTAATTTATCCTACCTCTCTTTCAAATTTTTGTTCAATCTTTCACCCAATATACCAAGTCAGATTTTATTATTTCATCAACACACATACCAAAAAAGTAAACCAAAAAAGATACAAAAGTCTCATGCTGCACTGCAACAGTGCTGTTTTCTGATGTGACAACTGACTGTTAAATATAATAGGCAGGACAAGCCTAAAATAAATTTGAATGATACAAATCAAAGATAAATGAAAGAATAAAGATAAATGAAAGAATAAATATAAAAAGTATTATTATTTAATTCTTTTAAAGATCTAAACAGAAAGAAAGAAAAAAAAAAAAAAAAAAAATATATATATATATATATATATAATAGACATTCAAACATAGAATTTAATTACCTGTAAATAGATCATTTAATCATTCACAGCTCTGGTCAGGTGATTATTATGGAGCTGAACATTGAACGCCGATGTAAACCTGAGAGACTTCATCTGAACACTGACCATGTTGGCTTCACAGTAACAGCACTGCACTGGGATCAGTCCAGTAGTAAAGTGTTTATAGGAGACAGCATTGGCAAAATCAGCGTGGCCTATGTTCCTACTTCAAAGGTTTTGAATACACCATTTTTAATTTTAATTGAAATATTTACATAAAACACCATAAATATAAAGCTTGTATATATGTGTATATTTAATTGTATATATATATATATATGTATTGATGGATGTATATATATGTATAGGTCTGTATATATGTATCTAAGTAAAGATGCGTCTATCTCTGTCTCTCTATATATAAAACATATATATTATCTACATGTACCTAAATGTAATTTTAATATGGTGATTTACTTTTTGCTATTTTTTAAGGCAAAAACATTATTCACACAACCATCTGAGGTGATTGTCAGGCTTGATTCAGCTGTTGTTCAGTTGGACTGGTGGGACAAAAAGCTCTTGGTTTCTACACTGAAAGGCAGCTACCTGCTTAACACTAATAGGTGAAAATATATATTTTTGTGGAAAATTAACCAATTATTGAAGGTGTTATATATGTCTAAATTAAAATACAGATACTGATAATTCTGTATTTTCTAAGTTTAAAAATGTTTCATTTTTTTTATTTCATAAGTAAATGTAATAAGGAAAATGTATGTTCATAGTTATATTTCTCTAATAAAATTATATTTTGTACTAGATCAACTTGGAATTTGACTCTGCCCATCCAGTATTTGCATATCTAATATAAGACAAAAGTCTGGATTTATCTCTCTGTGTTAGTCATACAATGCTATTGTTATGTCATGAATAAAGTACATAAAAGAAGAAACAGAAACTAACTATAATAACCATTATTGGAATCTTTCTAATACGGTTTGTTTCTTTTTGTTTTTTTGTTTTTATAGACATCAGTATTCTCAAATTGGAAAAAAGCCAAGGTATGTCTCATAAATTAACTGTTATTGAAATACTCTTATTATTTATTATCATCATCATTATCATTATTATTATTATTACTACTATTATTATTATTGTTATTATTATTTATTATTATTATTGTTGTTGTTGTTGTTGTTGTTGTTGTTGTCTGTTACTGATCTTCAGTGATTTTAATTATGTTGTTTTAATTTGTTTTCAGAGATGGAGAGTTTGGAAGCTGTTTTTATGTGGAACCAAGTTCTCAGTATCCTGTTGTATATTGTGCTAGACCAGGGTCCAGAATATGGGAGGTGGGAAAGATTTTGTATAAATTAAGAAAAAAGCAATATGACTTTTATTTCCTTTTTTCTTTTTTTGTCATAAATGTAAAGAAAACATTTTTCTTTTTTAAAATTGTATGCTAATTTATCCATGTGGACAAAAGTTTTAAATCTTTGTTTTGTAATAAAATGTTTCTAATTATGTATAAATTAAGCCATTTTTATTCTTTTATTATTTAGACAGTAGATGTTGATAAAAATAAAGGAATTATTAAATCATAAATGACTCCTTTTTTATTATTATTATTATTATCTTGTTTAGTTTACTCCTTGTATTTGTCTTAAGAAATATATGGCACATTTTAATTTAATTTAATTTTTAAAATGTTTTTTATATTCAGGTTGATTTTGAAGGAAATGTTTTGAATACTCACTTATGTAAAAAGTTGCTGGCTATCCCTTCACTGCCAGTTATTAAATTTAGGTTAGTTGTGCTATAATATTGTCAGTGGTGTGCCACTCTAACACACACACACACACACACACACACATAAACAGACACACAAAGAGAGAAAGAGCTGAGAACCAGAGTTTGGAACATCATTAAATTGTTAGATGTTGCTAAGATTCATTAGTGCCAAAATTGTTTAACACCAGTCAGTAACATTTACCTGTACATATGAACAACTTTATTTTCTTTCTTATTTTAAATTTTATTTTAAATTTTATTATTATTAGTATTATTATTATTTTGTTTTTATTATTTATTAATTCACATTACCTTTCTTATTATATATATTTCTTGTTATATTTGTTAGTTCTTCATAAAAGACTAATTTTCCATTGACAATATTCTTACAGAAGAGAATAATCCATTTTATAACATCTTTATTATTACAGATCAGAAAGTGCACCACATTTTGATGTACCATGTGTAGTTGCACCTCAGTCTGTTGTCTTCAATAAAATGTTTGTTATTGGGTGAGTTCTTCATCTACTATATCAAGGCTATAAGTTAGTGTTGTAGGTTTACATATATGCATGCATTTCTGTTATAGTAAGTAATGTATTTGAAATTTTTTTTTTTTAATGTACAGTGCTTTTTAAAATATATTCAATACTGCAGTTGAAATTTTCTGAATCTGAATGAAATTTCTATTTTTCTTTTATAGTGCATTTTTGGTAACATGGAGTGAAAAGCGAATTTATGTCATTGACCCAGCAAGAGTGAAAATCATTTTGTGGACAGAACAAGATACTGGTCAGTTTCAGGCTTAATTATATGTGTTTTATTATATTTAATAATGTAATGCTATGCTGTTGTAGCTATATACAGTATTTTATACATTATATTAATTATACTAAATTACGTTATTTTATTTTCAGTAGTATTTTTTATATTTACTTTTTGTATTCTGATTGATCTGTTTAACATTATCATCCAAAGAAATTTAAAATATCTGTAAAATTTAATTTAATTTTACTTTTCTCCATTTTAAAGACAAATCAAAAACGTTTAACATTTTTTTTTTTTTTTTTTTTTTTTTCCAGTTATCAAAGACATAGTGATACAAGGAAATGAAATATACATTTACCATGTAAATAACACAGTGAATCGGTTTCATCTGCTACCACTGCAAAAATGTCTGCATCTTTTATGTGCAAGACGAAAATGGTCAATTGCTGGAGAAGTAATTTGTTACTGTTGTAACTTAGTAAGTTGCTCAGTGATACAGCAACATGTTAAAACAGACACTCTTCTGGAAATTATAGACAAATTGAAAAATGAAGATCATAAAACAACAGCTGAAAAACTGCAGATGATTTTAGATGAGTTTACTGTTAAAGATGATATATCTGGTAATGAAAATGTCGCTGAGGATGTGGGAAATGAGAAAAGTTCTCAGATTGTTCGTTTATCATCTGGTATATTTGTTGTAAGTAATGGTGAGCAAGATGACCAGATGATGGCTGTGTGGAATGATGAATTAAGTAGTGGTGTGCAGGCTTCAAAGAGGAATGACCAGAGAAATAACAGTCTATCAAAATACCAAGAGAACAAAAATGAGGCAAATAGTTTTCTGTCCCAGAACAAATTGTTAACAATTACAAAAGAACAATCAGAAGCAGGTCTTTCAGAAAACCTGCAAGTAACAGAGAACAAAAACATGACAAATAATGATATGTCAGGGAACAAATTATTAACAGAGAAAAAAGTTCAGGCAGATAATGGTCTATCAGCAGAACATTTGGTTGCAATACATAAAAACATCTGTCTGTCAAAGAACAAGTGTTTGTCAGTGGAGAAAGACCAAACAGATAATGATGTCACAGTGATAAACGATCATGAGGGAAATAATGAAATTCCACATGTGCAGCTGCCAGCAGTAAACAAAAACAAGTGCAGTAAGAGTCATTCAGAAAACCAGTTGGTCACAGTGAACAATGATGTATTTGTGATAGCTAAGAAAGACCAAACAGAAAATGGTCTACAAGTAGATCAGTTAACAGGATTAAGTAAAGACCAGAAAAGTGATGGTCTTGTTGCAGACCAGTTGGTAGCCTTAGATGAGGACTGTGCAAGAAATGGTCTTAGTGAAGTGGAATTGGATCCAAATAGAGATAATCTAACACACAGTATTTATCAGAAAGAAGAATGTCACACTGAAAACAATTCAGCAATTGTAATGAAAGATCAACCAAGTATGGATCTGATGGAACACCAGCTTATGACAGCAGGGAAAAATTGGACAAGCTCTGATGTTAAGTTAGTAAATGTAATTACAAAAAAAGGACATTTGGATAAATCATCAGTAATGACTGAAGAACTACAGCTAATAATAAGAGATAACAATTCAGAAGATGACAAGATCAACTTTGATAAAAATTTGTCTCTGTCAAAAGAATCACAAATAATATCTACTGATGAGCATAAATTTAAGAATAATGTTGAAAATCAGTACTCTGACTTAAATACAGATGATGGTGAGATTCTAAACAAAGGAAGATCTTTTGTTAACAGACACAATATTGGTGTTACAACAACTAATAATGCACTTACCTTGGTTGTAAATAGTTCTTTCAGTTTAACAGACCTGAAGTGTGATGTTCAAAATAATGTAAATATGCAAGAACAGATGCCTAATTTTGTGACTGCAAATTTAGAATGTAAGACTTCTTTATTGCATGATATAGAAGAACACAAACTTATCAGAACATTGGCTACAGATGTCCAACAACCTGATTTAAATGTTGATTTGTTAAACAGTGAAAGAACAGACATATTGGTTAATTTAGCTGGAGATAAGTCAAATGATGCAGTGAACAATGCAGAGAGAAGTAATGCTGAGCATGAAATTTTGACTGGAAGTGGTATTCCAGTACCAACAGAAGGTATCAGCACTGAGATGATATTGGGTTCAAAATATTAATAGTCTCAAAATTGCTAAATATTCTAAGAATTATATATATTATATTTATATTTACAGAATTTATATTTACAGAATTTCTCTGTAGAGTTTATAAAAAAACTGACGTTAAATTATCGGTTGAAAAATGCAACAACAGTTTTATCATTTTTATCTAAATTCAGATAATGTCTAAAAAAAAAAAACACAAAAAAACTTAGTATATCAGTTTTTTATAGTTACTTTGTTACTATTATAAAAAATTATTAATGTTCATTTAAAGAAAATATAGAAATATAATTTGTATTTTATAATCTTTTACAGTATGCTGTGTTTGTTTAGATTTGTTCCTAAATTGAATTTTGCTTCAGATGTTGGAAGTTGCAGTACTATTATGTCTTTGGACAATGCCTTAAACTGTGCAGAAATTGAAACCTTGAAGAAACTAGAGTTATCTGATACTTCATCATCTGACATTGTGTACAAAAGTCATGGTATTTTTTTAATAATGATTTATAAAATGTGACAAATGGATAATTATTTAATTAATTTAAAAAAATAAATAAATAAATAAATAATAATAGTGACAAATTTAGATTTTTTTACATGTGGTATTTTTATATTTATTAATACAATAAAGCTTCAGAAAATATAATTTTAGATTGTTTCGTTTTTGTCAATACGGCAATTATTCTTTTGGAAAGGTTTATACACAAAATGTATAGATGACAGTATGTACAATTTAATAATTATCCTGTTGACATAATTAAGAATAGAGTTAATTGATTTTTCTCCGATAATGTTCATTAAAACTGTAATTGTAATCTATGTTTAATCTGTAATTATTCTTATTAGGTACTGAAAACTAGGTTATTATTTTTAAAAAACAAGATCTGTTTTATTTGATAATATTTTCAGGTTCTCGTAAAAGATCAACAAGTACTGGGTCTTTAAAGAAACTGAAGAAAAAAGGTTTGTATTAATTGACTGAATAATAACATACTATTGATTTCAGATATTTAATACATTTATACATTCAATTTGTTTCCATTGTCTATATATTTAACTATATAACTGCCATGTTATTGTCAGTGATTATTTTTACTGCAGCATGTAACAGTTAATATTGCTTTTCTGAAGATGACATAAACGTAAAAGGAATATTAAAACAATGTTAGTAGACATACGTGGTCACAGTGGAAGTGTGCATAATTCATTGAAATATTTTGTTATTTGGTATTCAACAAATAAAAATATTCAACACCAAAAGAAAATGCATGAACATTAAAGAAGACCTATAACTGATAGTAAAGGTCTTAAAATTTTAACTGTTGGCAGATTAAAAGAAGAAGTTAAAGCAGTTGACATCATTCCCATATTTATACACTTCATTGAATAATTATTTTCTTTGTTGCCAAAATGTGTATTATTATTATTATTATTTTTTAAATAATTTACTTACTGTATGAAACCAGAGTTCTGAATGAATAATAATAAATACAACTGTTTATTACAGAAAAGAAAGTAATTCCTTCCATACATTTTGAAGAAGAAACCGATGTAAATTTGTACACCAAAATTGACCTTGAGCCTGACTCGATCTCCATTGACACACTAAGCAGCATAGAAGAAGGAGAAATAACTCCCGATACTGTATCACTTGCAGATTTCTCGTAAATATTTTTTTTATATAAATAAATATAAAACATTTATTAGAATTGAAAAAACAATCGTGTGTGTATGTATGTACATTTTTTTTTTTCTACTACTTTTATTCTAAAATGAATTAAATAAAAATAAATAAAATAACAAGATTGTTTAAATTACATTTTAAAACTATATTATTTTTAGTTTGCCCTACATATTTTCTTTTTATTTTCAAACACTTTATTTCTGTTTATTTTCTTTTAAAATTTTTCAGATCCAGAACAAAAAATGAAACAGATCAACAAATTATTCCATCTTTGATTCAGCGATTGTCAGCTGGTGGAGTGACACCAGATGAGTTCAGTAGTAGGGAATCTTCCCCTTCACATTCTCAAGGTAGTCCAACCAGTTCTTCCCCCCGGGCAGCTCTTATGCATGTTAAAGAAAGGTACACATCTAAAATTATCTTGTCTTTTGTGTCTTTGGCTTAAAATGAATTTTACTTGTTCAAATGTTTCTTATTTTCATTCCCATTTGATGTCATGGGTTTGTCACTAGAAAGATAAACCTTTCATAACAATAAAGTAGCCTTAGAAAGTAATATAACAGGCCCATTAAAATGTACACAGTCTGCTACTTCCCCTCCTTGGTGTAAAGAGAACCTGAAATAATTAATAAAGCATTTTTGCCCAAACATTTACTCACAGTTGTTAATCACTGACATTTCAGATATATATTATAAGAAAATTAAGTTAATTTCTGGTTAAATAATTTTATTAGTGTTAATATTTTAAATTTAATTGTATTTATTTATTTATATTTCAGCATATCAAGTAAAACAAAGTTTCTTATTGACACACTATATAAAAAGAGTCTAATGGTGAAATCTGTTACTTCTGTCAGTGATCATGACAGTAAAGAAACAACAACTGAGGTATCTGTTTGTCATTGTTTGTTACTTGTTACAAGTTTGTCATTGTTTGTTATACACATGGTGGTTTCATTTTTAACAAAGATGCAACAAAATAGCATGAAATGATGCAGAAAGAGATATCAAACTGATGAAGCTTCCCTTCTAAAATGTAGATAATTACATGTTGTCTGTCAAATATAAAGAGCCTGCCTAGTGGAGTCTATTTGTATGTATTTCATTTCACTACAGTTACATTTAGATTTGTAATAATTGGATTCTCAAGATAATAAGGCAACTGTTTTTTAACATACTGATTTGGTTAGGTTTTTTTTCACTTTTTCCTTTTGAAAACTGTAGAATTTAAAAAGATTCAGTTATTATTTCGAAGAATTATTTTTCATTATTTAATACTTTTGTTTTGTTTGTTTTTATCAGACTGTTTCTTCAACAAAGCCAGAAACTACAACAAGTTTTGACAAAGATTTTAATTTAGATACTGATGACATCGGTTTATTTAAACATAACATTGATTTTTCCTCACTTCAAACTGCAATTGCCTCAGCAAAGACTAAACTTCAGGACTTCTTCATTTTAATGAACCCTGGTGTTCTGAAATCACACCTACAGGATTGGGTGATTGAACTTCATAAAACAATGCAGCTTTTGCAAGAAGAAAATGACAAACAAAGAAGAAATCTAATGGAACAGAGAAAAAGAAATTGGTTGAAGCTGAAGTCTGAACAGTTAGTATATGGAAATGAAGAAGAAAGTGAGGGCTTAGAAAATAATATAAAAGTAATCCATTCATCTAGTCAGAAAATAACTGAAGAAAATCAGTGTCAGGTTGACCAGTCTCTTTCAGATACAGTCAGCCAATCATCAGAACAACATGCCACTTCCTTTGCATACAGTGAGCAATACAAATCTGTGTCTCAAAGTAGTGATAAAGAGAATACTGAAATAAAGTTTAATTTTAACAGCAGTGTGGACAATTGTATGAATTCAGATTTAAATATCTCTGTTTTCCAGAATTTGGAAACGGATGTGTTAGCACCAGAAGATGATTTATCTGCAAATGATTGGTCAGAAGTGTGTCACGTCACAATTCCTTTCATTATTCCAAAGCAGTTAGAAGCAGATATATCAGAGTTGGCAAATTTGTGTTTTGAAATAGGTTGTCATGGAAATGTAATAAAATTTGTTTCTAATAAAACTGCTTATTCTGAGTCAGTTAAACAGAAAGTTCAGAAGACTGATAGTATTGAAAACAATTGTGTAGAAAATAGTCATCAAAATTCCTACATGTGTCATGTGACTGGATTTGATGAAGAATGTTCTTTTGACAGGGAAATGGCTCAGTTTGTGAAATGTTATTTTCACTTTTTGGATTTTCATAGAATGAAGCAAGCATTACAAGCCTGGCCTAAAAATCTGTTTGACACATGGTCAGCTCTTGTGAGCTGTTCTCAAGGTACATGAGATTCAGTTTGCTATGAAATAAAACATTTTGATTTATTTATTCATACAGCATACTGAAACTCCCCTACAGTAGTAATGAACACTTTCAAATTGTCAGTATTTCAAATAGAAAAATATTTTTGTTAAAGAAATCATTAAAAAAAAAAACATTAATATTCTAAATATTAATAAACATAATTTTATGGTATTTACTCTATATTTGAACTGTTGTGGAAGAAAAGAGAAATAATGCAAGTAATATTTAAGAGTTTATACATAATCATCCAATTTTTAAAATTAATGCCGACTTTTTCTAGTATCAGTTTTTAAACAATATATTTTAATTCATTTGGTACACTGAATGGGCCTATATTTGTTGAGCAAAGACAAGTAAATAAAAATAAAAACAAAAATTGTAGTTATTTCAGTTTTTAGAAAAGAAAGAAACTGGATTTTCTCAATGATTTTTAATTACAAAAAGATGTAGAATAACACAAATGGTTCTTTATTGTTTGTCACTGGTTCATATAAATTTACAGATCTATTTTGCAACAATTATTCTTAATACAATATCTGTAATGTATCATGTTTTCTGGTTGCAGAAATTGGGAAAAATGATCAGATTGCTGCCAAATTGGAGAACAAGGATGTACAGGGTGTTACAGATCTCTTTCGATCTGGAATCATATCAAAGGAACAGGCTTTTTTGGGACATTTTTCAAGGTATTTGAAGCATCTTGAAAAATATTTATGTATATAAACAGTGTATACTAAGAAGTTATATCAGGTGATCAGGATTCATTTTCTCTGTTTCATATTTTTTTCATTTTTTATTTTTTAAATATAATTTATAACTTTTTTTTTTTTTCACTATCTCTTTCTTTCTCTCACTCCCTTTTTCTCTCTCACTGTCATTATCCTTTACTTTGACTCCAGTTCCATGTACAATAGTTTGCATTACCCAAATATACCCATGTATTTTTAAAACCTTGTTCATTCACTGGATGTATTTGTACAGATTATTCAGTATTAATGCATCACATGCAGTAGAGTTTGCCTGTGAGATGTCAAAACAAGTATCCTGTCAGGACATCTACAACTTGTGTAGGATGTACAACAAACCTGTTGAACAGCTCCTTTCCAAATATGTCATCCAGCGACTTGGTGAAATATCATCATCTCTTGAGTGAGTTTAATAATATTCAGAATGTTCAAAAATGCCTTCTGAAGTTTCATTTCATTTTCACTTTTAAATTTAACAAAACAAAAATTCTATTTATTCACTAGATAAAAAATTTCTCCTGGAAATATGTGCAATACTATAATGTGGAGGTTCAGTAAACTAAATTTCTGTCAGTTTTTTTTTTTTGTTCTATAAATTATAAAAAGAAATTCAAATGGAAACTGCATTCTGGATGTCAGCCAGTCAAAGTTACTGAGTTAAAAATCAAATAAACTGAAGAGACAAACATATTTCTACCAAGATTAAATATTAGATAAATAGATTTGTTTAAATATATAAATACAGATTGTCAGAGAGACATTCAGAAAACTCTAAGAAATGATTCTGCTACTTTCAGACTGCATGTTATTAAAGAAGTGTGCCCTGTATCATGGCTACAGATTATAACTTTAGACAGTTTGCTCAGTGATGCAACCCAAGATAAAATGGAGGAGGTTGATGATAAGCCAAGGTTGGTTTTTAAGAAGCATATATATATTTTTTTTAATATTTATTGTCACAATGAATCCTTTGTACATTATTTTTTAATTACTGTCTGTAAATTTGTGTGGATAGTTGTGTCCAGTGATATTCCATATATAGAAATTTTGTTAATTATATATAGAAAGAAATCTTCCTGATATGTGAAAAATAAAAAATAAAAAATATATTACAATAAATAATGTTGTATGTGAGAAAATGTATTATAATCTAAAGTGGATTGAGATTTAAGAACAGTTTAATTAACACTTAAGTATTAATATTTAAGAATAAATATAATTAAAAACAAAAATGTAGGATTCATCTGAGTTATGTCTGAGTTGCAAGATCAGTGTTGTAATGGGTACTTATTAAACTTCTGGTAATTTAGCTAGTGTATCAGAAGCTATGATTTGTTATTCAGTCAGTTAAAAGTCTACTGTATCAAATACTGCTTTCGGTTAATCTCAGCCAGTAACTGATACTACCACCTGAAAAATATTAATGATTGACATCTAATAACCTTTATAATTTAGGTATTGTTGAAGAAATGTTTATTCATTCAGAAATCAAACAATAAATCTTATAAACTAAGTGATTGTTATGGAAAGTTCATGACAGATGAGTGTATTCACCATTTGTATTGGAATTTTACATATCCATCAGCCCAGGAAGTCACCTGATCATAATGGCCAATGAGACTGTCATTGAAAGTGTCCTTGACCTTTGTATTGACCCTATGGAGGAAGATGCTTTGGGCTGCTGTAAACAACATCGGTAACATTAAAAGAAACAAATTGTGTGCGTGTGTGCGTGTGTGTGTGTGTGTGTGTGATTTATTGACAAATTTTGTTTGTTTATATGAAGGCTTTAAACAAAACACAAATATGTACACTGACACATTATACATGTATTAACATACATCAAACATACCATTCTTCCTTACTTTGACTGCAGTTTGAAACTCATTTGTTTCAAAGTTAATAAAAAAATTAGTTTAATATTTTGTCAACATATTACCTGGCTTGTTGTTACAAATATTATTATTATTCAGATACTGGAAGGGCTGTTTAAAGGTACTGAAGAAGAAAAATGACTGGAAGGAAATGCTGTGGTTGATAGTTCAGCTTGGTGACATTTCTTTACTAGACAACAAACTACAATTTGGTGAATGAATATATATATATATATATATATGTAACATTTTATTAAAAAATTAATTTATGGAATATCCTTACATGATATCTGAGAATGAGTGAGAAGTATTTATTTTTGGATAATTTAATACTGACAGTGCCTGCACAGCTTACAATAATGGTGCTCTATCAAATAAAGGATTATGATGATGGATGAAATTACAAAATTTTAGAATATAACAGAATTTCACTGAATCACTATTTTGAATTGTATTGGAAATAGTATAAAAGACAATTACTTGCAGAGATGTGTGTATATGTGTACCTGTGTATATATAAATATAAACGTGTGTGTGTGTGTTTAGTTTTTAGTTTTTCAAAAATATCTAAAGATAAATACGTTTTCTGCAGTTAAATGGATTCTTGAATAATTTATACAGATGTATAAAATCAGTTTTGTTAAATTGTTTGTCTATTTTTTAATTCATTTTCAAATAAATAAAATTGAATAATTATCTCTAACATATTCACAATAATTGTGAGAGTTTGTTATATTGTCTTACTTCAGGCTATGCACCTAAGTCCACTGACCAATGGCATTATTTCCTATGGAAGTTTTCAGAAACACAATCACATCAGTGTAAAAAGCAGTCTGATTGGTCAGTGTCATTGACATGGCAGAGTATTTGTGAGCTGATGGTAAAGAAACTGGGACCTGTTGCTGCTGTCTCATTGTTAGAAAAGCTTGATATTCCACAGACAGATTTATCTCCTCATTTCTACCAGATGTGTATTATGGAATCTAAGATTCAGCAAAGACAAAAGTAAAAATAACAATTTTTTAATATAATTTATTATTATCTTTTTTTTTCTTTTCTTTTTTTCATGTTGTTATTGTTATTGACGGTGGTTGTTGTTGTTGTTAAAGTAAAAGCCTTCTTAATATTTCTTTTTATTTAAAAGAAATATAAAACCTGTATTTTTAAAAACTGCACTGTGTTGTTATGATTTGGTTGAATTAACATTAGTTTACATTTTTTTTTTTTTTTTTTTTTTTTTTTTTTTATCTCTTTAGACTTGTACTTCACAACATGCTGGAGAAGATTGATACTTACCTGTGGGCAAAACGGTCACCTCATATGGCACCTCAGGTTTTATTTAATAACAGTGATGTAAATCTGTGTGTGTGTGTATGTCTGTGCATGCGTGTGTGTCTGTGTCTGTGTGCATACATGTGTGTGCATATATTTGAAAATCAAATAGCCTGTAATGTAACTGAGTATCTCCTCTCTCATACTGTCAGTACAAATAAAAGTGCTTATTAACATATAGTAACAATTAACTTAAAAAATGTGTTGAGGTATGATTATGCTGACTTCCAGGATATTTCCAGTAACATTCTGAATGTTGTTAAATCTAATAATTTTAATTTTTTAATTTTTCTTTTCACTTTAGTTGCTATATGCTGTGACTGAAGAGAAAAAGAGTCAGTCTACTGGAGATGACAGTTATCAAGAACTTGTAAATAATTTTATAAATTATTCTATATAAGAAATCAGAATTTAGTTTTGCAGTTTTTTCCATTTTAAACATCTGAGTATATAATAAAGTTACAAGTGTAGATCAGAGGAATGTGACTAAAACCAGTTTTTACTAGATACATAATGTTTAACTGTTTCTTCTCTTTACCAAAATATTCAGTATAAACTTACTAACGTCACTAGAGTTAGCACAGAGTCTAAACTATGGTTATATACAATTGTTTAAAATAGCATTCAGGATACAATCAGAAATACTAAATGCTAAAAGAACAAACTTATATCCTGAAACGTTTGAGATTATTTCTATTGCATATGTTATTACTGTTACTAGTTTATTAAACTGATTATTAACTGTAATTTTAGTTTAGACAACTTTCTGGCAAAGAGAACCATCAACAGACCATAGAAGATTCAGAAAGTCACTGGGGTATAGTTGCAGATGTTAACAGGTACAAATTAAGATTTTTTATTTTTATTTTTGATTTATTATTTTTGATTTATTTATTTATATATTTTGATTTATTATATTATAATATATTGTATTGTATTACATTGGATTGGACTGGATTATATTTCATTTCATTACAATTTATTCTTCATTTTTTTTTTTTTAATTTGCCTTTAAAAAAAATAATAATAATAATAATAAAAAATAAAAAAACATCATTTTTTTTTGCTTTTTTATACAAACATAAAAATCATTTGCTTTGTTACAAAAAAAATAATATTAATTTTTTTATTTATAATAAATTAGTGGAGTCTAACATTAATAAAATGTTTGTATCAAACAATTAAAGAAAACTAGTTAAAAATATTGTCTGTTGTTGTTTTCAGCTGCTGTTGTAGCTGTAGTTTGAAACTTACAGAAACTGTGTCTCTAGCTGTACCTGGTGTGCTGGTTTTTCCATGTGGTATGTTTTCTTGTTTGTTCAGGGTTTTTTGTGGGTTTTTTGTTAATTATTTTGGAAATTAACTATATAAACAAAATATGCCCGTTAGGTGGCACCATGTGGAGGGTTTTTTATGTTAAATTTATTATTATTTTTTTTTTTTTATATATTCTGCATGGTGTTTGTAGTCTTTATTAAATATTATGTTTGGGGTTATATGTAATCTCTCAGAATGTATTAAAGTCTTGTAAATAAATGAAGTATAATAATTTAGATCAAAAATGGTAAATAATCTATTGATGACTACTACTGGTTGTTGGTATAAATGCTTAACATAGCACACACAGTGTTATATATGATTTATGCATGAACATACCAAAAAAGAGAAATGAATTTTCATGCATTTGTATGCATACATATAGTCAGATCAGTATACTGATAGATAAATAGATATGTTTCAGTTTCATTCTTTATAATAATTCAAATGTGTGAAACCTGCTGCACATGCCACTTAATAAAATGACAAAAATATATATTTTTTTCTTTTCTAATATTGTGTGATCTTATTTCAGCTCATGCATTCCACAAGTTTTGCATTCCACAGAAAATGTGTCTGCTTTGTTTGGATTAACAAGACCATCTGTGATTACATATTGTGATACACATGGGATAATACAAATAAATAGTCTAATAAAATTCCCTATACTTCCATGTAGTTGTTTCAGTGTTTTTGGTGACCTACCATCACTCATAACAAAATATGATAATAAAATAATATTGTTATAATACCCCATTACAACTAGAATTACGAGATCCTCATGTACACAATGGACTAACAGCTGAATTTGTTCTACATAAAGTAGAAAGAACTAGAACAAATCAGTCTTCTCTGTAGGTGATGACATAACTTCAGAAAAATGGTTCTGCCTGGTTATTTTTTAACTGTAGTTTTTTGTTATAGTTTGTTATTAATTTTGGGCAGCAAAAAACAAATAAAACGTAACTTGTTACAGTTAGTATGCAGAATATATTTAGACTATTTTTCAAAATCATCAAAGGTACATTTTGAACTACTGACTAGAATTCAAAGTGAACCTGATACTGATTTGTTAAACTTACATGAAAGAAAAGCAGGTGTTACTTAAATTAAGTGCAGTATGTTGGTATAAATTTACCATATATAATTATTAGTGCTGTATTGTAAACTAAATAAAATAGTATACATGCAGTAGTACATAATATGAATAATTAAATTAATTATTATTTATGAAATGCCATTAATGATTACAAAGCATGTGGTTTTTGATTGATATTAAGATGATTGTCCTTTAGACCCATCATAGCTTACAAAATAAAAAGAAACAATTTAATAAATATTTTTTGAAAATGAATGCATAAAAATTATTAAATTATTGTGTAATGCTTTTTATATAAATTCCTGCTTCTGTGAATGATGATGGCAACAACCTGTTTCTGCAGATAATATTTATTTGCTTTCCACCGTGATACATTTTGTCCCCAAGCTATATAAAATCCAGTTAAGCTGTGACCTCATATATCTTTATTAAACTTTGATTTCCAATATTATATATCATCATGAATTATAGATATTGTTTTAACTATATACATTTTTGAAAATTGTGTAAAAGATTTCTTTATTTATAAATTTCTTTCTTTTCCATATATTTTTATTATTTTTTTATATTTATTTTTAATATGGTTTTTGAAGTCTTTTTAGATATAATTATTCTATGCAAATTTATTCAGTGATTAAATTTGACTTTTATCTTATCTTTAATCATTCATTTGTAATGAAGTGCCATTTTTATGCAGGTTGATTATTGCTGAATAAAAATGAAATAACAAGTTTGGTTTCATTATAGTTTGTTTTCCAATCTTTATTTTAAAAAGAAAAACATTAGAATTTTTATCTCTGTAGATCAGAAAGGAAATAAATCAGAAAATGTGGTTTTGTACATGTTTGACTGTTAAAATAATCTTTAAGAACCATTAGCAGGTGGTGGGATTTTGTTTACGTTATATATATATATTTTTTTTTCTTTCAAAAAAAAGAAAGAAATTTTTTTTTAATTTCAAAAGTAGTTGGCACCAAAACTGTAAAGTACTTTAATATTTGGCCAGTCATTGATGATAAAGGTCAAGTATTGGCATATTAATTTTATTTACACATGTAGCAGCATATATGGCTTATCACAGAAAAGAATAGGAAGAAAAAAGCAGGTTCCATCCCTTCAATAAATAAAATGATAACCAAGAAGATACTTATCACCTATATTAAAATAAAACAACAAGTTTTTGTTTGTATAATTATTTTATTTCAAATGATGAACAGAATGAATGCTCTGATTATAAATTTTTCATATTATTTGTTTTGTTTTTTTTGTTTTGTTTTTTTCACAAAATGATTTCAAAATGTGAACAAGATTAAAAAGATAACTAGCACCAATATCTCCTAAATCTGGACATTGTTTTTTTATCTTTACTTGAAGAATTTAAAATTAACTATATCATGCAGAACAGTATACTGGTTAATAACAATATTATATATAATGAGATGGTCCAGCCACCATCAGTGAAGAAAATGAAAAAAAATCAACATTTCTGTTACAAATTCCTGTTGTGAAGTAAGTTAATTAAAATTAACATAAAAACACCAGAAAACCATCACAAATATTATATGAACACACTTTTATATTGAACAGTTTGATCATTACTTATGTAAACTACATCATATATGAAGTAAAAAATTCAGAACTTTCTGGTAACAAACACATCTAAGAGGATGCTTAAGTTACAAAACAAAACTGTACAACAAACTGGTTAGAGCAATACTTAAAAAAGCCCCTATCAAATTGCTAATAAGTAGACTGCCATTTGGTGTTTAAGAAAAAGCTATTAAAGTGCATAAATTCTGACAAAGCACTAACATAATTATGTATAAAAGAACAGTGCTTAAATGCAAATTGGTTTTACACATTATCTGCCATTTAAAACTATTCTAGAAATTATATTTAACAAGATACAGCTCTTATTAAAAAAATATGATAGTAATGAAAGTGTAACCAAAATCAATTAAAAAATAGTAAATTCATCTGTAAAAACAAAATTAGAAACATCTAGACAACAATACATATGTAAGGATTATGCAATTAGCTAAAGATGTATTACAAACAGCACTAATATCATAACTGTTGAGGTTTGGGCTGGGGGTTTTGGGTTTTGGGGTTTTTGAGTGGGTTTTTTTCAGTTTCATGTTTCTAGAAGAGTGATTTAATTTAAGTATACCAATGGTCATGGGAATTTACCATGAAAGTAAACTTACTAAATCAACAACTAAGTTGGCATCTTTCAGTCTGTCATTTACATTTTCTAAGTACAACGTGCCATGACAAATGAATAAAAGGGGGAAATGGCAAAATTAATAAGTATTTTATTACTATAATACTTCATTATTAGCAAAAGTTGGTTATCAAGTCCATGACACCACAAGTTTCCTCAGGGTTTTTTTCTTTTCATTTTTTTAAATTACTGTTATATTTTAATATACTTGTTTGTAGATGAAAGTACACAAAAAGTTCACACCACCAATTACATGTTAATGTATTAAAACTGTATAAGAAACAGATTCACATGTTACATGTTTACTTATCCACAGTAATTAGCAGGGTATCAGATGATATGATGTAAATATATAACAAAAACAAAACAAAAAAGACTTCAAAACACCTACCTAGAAAAGATTAAAGGTTTTAAACATGGTTTAAATTAGTGTTTGCTTTTGTAAACTAAATCAAATATACATATATAGTCTTAAACATTTTCTGTGATTATTTTAATTACAAATGTAAAAGTAAAATAACACAGTGATAACAATTGTAAACAAAACACCGGATATATAAAACAAGGAATATATATTTATTTCTGCAATGTGAACCATCACTATCCCTGTTACGCCATGTCAGGACGTCAGGGAATTTAAACTCAGCCTTTGAGCTGCCAGAACAAAAACAAATTATTCCCACTATGACATCACTCTTCCTAGATGCAAAACACAATTTAATTAGTAGATTTAAATTGTATTATGTTTCTACACAGTGTGTGATTGCAAGCACCAACAGATCCTGCAAAACTTCCATCTCAAAATCCTACATCTATTCCTTATTATACTAAAATAGGTATGCCACATATTTAGAATGGGCAAAATGGCTAAAAATAAAACAAATGTTTAATTTTTTTTTTTTAACAACATAACCATTAGGAAATAGTTTATATTTGATTTTTTTTTTTTCATTCTTTACACACACACACACACACACACACACACACACATCTTTATTTACTCACACACTCTCTCTCTCTCTCTCTCTCTCTCTCTCTTTGTCTCACAGTCACAATCATTATTGATTTGTATGAACTATCATGACATTTAACAAGTTATGTTCTGATCTTCCAAAAAAACAAAATTAGTGACATGTATATTACAATCCACAGAAGAATATCAACTACATACTGTATACACTGTATACTTAACTTCATGTATTTGAGCTTTTTCAGAAAATCAATCTTTATATAAAATTAATTTTCAACAAAGCCCAATTTACATATCCTTACATTTGTGTGAACAGAAAACAGTTTGGGAAAGATTAACATTATATTTCCCAAATGTAGAACAAAATCTGTTTTACAAATTTAACAATAACTAAAATAAACTGAGCAATGGTATAAAATTTAAAAAAAAAAAAAAAAAAAATGGTATACAATATGTTTTAATAACATATCTGCCAGCAGTTGTCAATTTTACTAGCTTTTATAAAATTTACATGTAAAGCAAAACATTTTCATAATTTTTCTATTTTTTTTATTTTTTTTTTTTTTTAAAAATTATTATAATTTTAAGTAAAAAAAAATTTTTAAATAAATAAATTTATTTCAACAAAAGTCCCTTCTTATATTCCCTCCCTCTTACCAAAAATCATATTTTCATCCCATTAGCATATTCAAAGCCAGGAGTCAACAAAAGAAAACTATCAAAAATGAATTAAAAATGACCAAGACAGCTAGTTTGTCTCCAATCACTGAAGATAGGAGTACAGAGATGCAGTGGCTACAAACAACCCTTCTGTGATGGTGCTGTTGTCACAAATAAAATAAAGCTCACCAGTTGTATACTTTATCTTGTTACATTCATTTATCAACGGTTCCCACAGAGAGACCAAGGTTGGCCTTAAAAGAATGGGGCTAGTTTTCTAAACATTATGTTAAAATGAAATAAGAGGGAAATCTTTTTTTTTTAAATCCTAAATCTATCAAAAATGCGATCTAATATATGTGCAAGTCTTTTCATTAAAATTCTGATCAACAATAGGGAAAAAAAGAGAAGTTATTTATAGATACGATTAAAATCTATGTACAAGGCAGATGTTGGTTTGACAGAATGTATTCTATTTACCCATGATATATACTCATTGTGCAAACATTTATATACACACAAACACACGTATATATATATATATATATATATATATATACATACATGTGTGTATGTATCTATACATATATTCTATTTCTAAAAGTTATATATTTTAATAGTAAATGTTGATTAAAACATTAAACACCTTGAATATAATTAGACAAAAACATTGAAATTTAATTATATATATATATATACATATATATATATATATATAAACTTTTCAAAATTTGTTTAGATCATTATTTTCCTTTAAAAAAAAATAAACCAATTTTCAATATCTAATTTCTCATTCAGTAAAATATTATAAAATAATATGGTAAAAAATTTGTAAAAAAATTCACCTAAATGCAAAAACAATTTTAAAATGTTCATTTTAAAATAAATATACCATAATGACCCCCAAAACGTGGCATATAAATATAAGCTGATCCATTTCCACTGTGATCTGCTGTTGATTTAATATGTTTTAAATACTTAAAAACATAGTATATCATTCTAAAATCAGGATCTTTTAATTCCAAGCAGAAATTCAGCAACACCCAGATAATAAACTGTTTGAGCTATTCCAAACAGTGGAGCAATCACAAGAATTCGACAAAGAGCACCTTTGAAAAAAGCTTTTGGACCTTCTCTCTGAAAAACCTTGCTGTAAAATCAAAGTTATTTCAATTAAAAAAAACCTGAAAAAGTAAACTAAAAAATTAAATAAAAAATATATATATATAGATAACAAAAAATTCAGCTTTATGTGTACACACATGCGCGCACACACACACGCACACACACACATCTTGTTTAGAAAAATAACAGGCCACTGATGATATGTCTACAAAAATATAAGTGAAAGTTCAGAAATAAAACAATCAGCAATAATTTTAAACTTTTATTTATTAAAATTATACATTATTTAACGACTTAATGATTTCTGCAATTTTTCATCACTTTACCTTTACGTATATTTGTGATCTGTGTTTGTATTCTGACACTTCTTCATATATTTCATAACATGGTACTAATCATTAAATGAAGCTGCTAACTACTGTATGTATATTTACTTACACAAAGCAGTCTACAATTCCTCTGTATGTTTCTTCACCTTTTCCTTTGTGAAGAGTCTGCAGGCGAGTTTTCACAACTAAAAATATTTACATCAACTGATTATGTACAAATGACTTTTTGAGTTCTTGAATGATAACAGTATACATTTATTTTTTAATTATAATTGTTTTATTCTGCATTTTGTTTTAGTGAGATTGCTGCAGCAATAATTAATAAATATTTGAAAATATCAGTGTGGAAAATACCCAATTTATTTCAAAATGTTTTTTCTCTGTGGTTAAGAGGATCATAAGTAATGTACATTTAGAATGTTTAGAAATGTTGTTTTGGATTTTCACTTTAACTTTTTCAATTTTCATTTCATCTTTTATCATTATTATTGCTGTTTGATCAGAAAAGCACTCTAATATTGAAATAGGTTTTTAAACAAGGAAACAGTTTTTAATAGCAATATAGCTAACATTCCATACTAACAAACATATAGATAACAAAATTATGGAATACATTTTAGAACAGTACAGTAATCTCTGAAACTGCTATATCCATCATTCAGTATGCTGTACCGAACAAAATATTCCCTGCATATATAATATGAATCAATCAGAAAGAGAAACCTTTGTTGTATGGTTGGATATACATTTGGAATATAAAAGAATATTTTGTAATAATATAACTGTTTTTGATAATAATAATGTTCTCACCGTCAAATGGATTGACAGAAAATGAGGCCACACATCCTGCGACACAACCAGCTATGAAAGACACATAGAAAACAGCCTGACCTCCTTCTCTTCTTTTACCCTTTTAAATAACACAACATCATTTTCATTTTCAATCAGATATAAATAAAATAAAATAAAGTATTATTTAGAAATTTAAATGTATAGAAAAATATGTGTATGTCAAAATTATTGTTTCATTATTACCGTCATTAAATGTCATCGTTACTTTTTAGTTGTTATTTTTATTATAATAGTTACTGTTGCTGCTCTTGTTGTTATTATTATTTCATCAAAAAATAGAGATACTGAACATAAAAGTAAGAAATTAAAGTACTGATTATCCACATACAGGTACCATTATTACGAAATATGATTTTCACCAGAAATTATGATTATACATAAAATAAATAAATATATACAACAGGAAAAAAAACCCCAAAAAACAACAACCCCCAAACAAAACAAAAAGAAAAACAAACAGTCAATTAAATAATAATAAATTAACTATTATATACCAGTGCATTTAGATGTGCAAACAATGGAAAGTAGATAGCTGAAAATGCAACATCTCGCAAAGCTGTGGAACCAAAACCTTTGTACAGTCCAAAAATGCCTTTCTCCCTCACTAGCTGAAGAGCTATAGCAGTGGCAGAAAGCCTTGGAGCTGTAACAGTTTTAGCTGACTGAGAAAAATCTGAACGCAGGTCAACTGATGCTGAAATAAAAATTTGAAAAATCACCTCAGTAAGTATACTTATTTTAAAAACATTCCTGGATAGAATGAATAAAAAATATATATTGTAATTGTTTTCTAGGCAACAATGATATTTATAAAATTCTAAGAAAAAATAATTCTTGGTTATTTCAAATTTAAAAAAACTAAATTCATTACTATTTCCAGTTTTAATTAATCATTTAAATTACTACTAAACTTTTTTTTATTTTTTTTATTTGAAGCATATTTTTAAAAACAACAAATTATCAAATAATCTTTTGGGTAAATTTCTTATATAATAAATGGCATTCAGTTTCAAATTATCAAAAGATAAGTTAAAAATGCAATACACTATGACTTTGTATAAATATGTGTGTATCTCTCTTCATCTCTATGCATGTTTTACACAAGTGTAAATCTATGACTTTATACATATGTGTGTATGAATGCTGAGGTTTTGTTACACATTCATTCATTTATTTATTCGTAATTATGGATATCAGTATAGAAACTGACATTTGTATATGCTTGCAAGGGTAAAAATGACTGTATATATTTTTGTCAACTAACCGCTCCTGCCAGCATCCTGCAGTTGGATTTTTAGAAGCTCCATGGGCGTGGTGACAATGATTTGACACATCCCTGCTCCTGCACCTGCAAGTAATTCTCGCTGTAAGGGAAGAGTTCCACTGAAACAAAACATTACATCTGATACAAACAAGATAAGATGAGTTGTGACATTTTCTCAAATGTAACTTGTTTTGATTAACTATTATAAAATGAAACATATGAATTCACTTTAACCACAAAGTCTAAATGTATCAACTAACATAAAGCCTATATGAATTAACTTTGATAATTAAGTATGTAAATATAATTTTGATTATAAATTATATATATATCATTAACATAAATGAATTAACACTGATTATAAATTATATATATATGAATTCTACTTGAATTTTACTATAGTCTTTATGATTATATTAATTAATATCAATCCTACATGAATTAATTTTGACAGAAAATCAACATAAATGACCGAATATGAAATCTGTATGAATGAATTTATCATTCTAAATTTCTAACTGAAAATCACTGTTTTTATTAAAATCAAAACATTATTGTCAAACATGTATCACAGATATTAACAAGTGGAGAAAGCATTTTTTTCATCATAACATGTTTGTAATGAACTAAGATAATGGTTGTGGGAAAGGATGTTTCCCAAAACTATAATCAATTCACATAAAAAAATAAATACAATAACTAAAATTTATATTTTAACAGTCATATTCAAAAATATTTTTGATATTTAAACCATCTATAAAATATATATTTTATATTAAAACATACAAAGAAAATAGTTATTAATAATAACTCACTCCTTGGTCAAAAGGTGGTGTCTGAAGAAGTCGTTACCTACAAGTTTGATAGCTTTCTCAGGTGTAATGAGCAACAGGTTGACCCCTGACCCTGCAATGTAAATAACTTTCAGTTTCAGTATAAATGTGATAGGGCACAACAGAGATTTGTCACGATTTTATTTTAGCTTGTAACTATTATTGTAACAATATTTTATACATTTTAGTTTTTAAACATAACAATCATTATAAATTTATTAAATATTAAATATTCAAATGTTTTTATGTATTTATATTAAATTTCTTTCTTTTTTTTCTTTTTTTTTTTTCAATATATATAAAAAAAACTTGATAATTCATTGTTTTCTGCAGAATAATTCACCATTTCCCTTATCTTTATGCACTTCTATTAATTATAGCTTTTTAGTTAAAAACAAGAAAAATGTCTTACCTCTATACATTCCAAAAAATCCCTCATTGCGAAAGGTCTTAATACCACAGTCAACTCTGTAAAAATCAAATAAAATCAATTTTTAAAATGTAACTAAAACTGATTCAATAAAAATTTTAAAGCAATTTTTACTGTCATGTGGATTCAGATGGTTTTGTTTATTAGTAATAATACTGAACGTTCCCAGTTTCAGTTAAGGATATTTACTATGCTTTAGTAACTGCTTAGATAAATTTCTTCAAGACATTTAATCCATTTTAAGTCTACAAAATAAGACTAATGAATTTTTACTTCTTAATTTATGAGGTAAACAAAATGCTAAGAAAGTAACCTTTACAGTCAACAATCAGGTATTTTACAAGTGTTTTAGACACATAAATAGATATCATAAAATTAAATTGTTAGCACCTTTATGAAATTAATACTCTCAAAACCATTCTTAAATGTGAAATTACACTATTAATATCTTAATGAAAGGTCTGAAGAATTATGACTTACAAATCATGACATAAGTATGAAATCACTTACAGATTTTTATACAACACTTCACCACTGGGTCCTGGCTGCTGATTTTGCAGTCTTGTTTTGACAAGATCTATTGGAAACACGCATGTCACACCAACAATTCCTGCAATACTGCCATTTATAATTTTTGGCAACAAGCTGAAATAAAAATAATTATTGTAAACCTTAATGATGACATTATCAAAGTGTTAAGACTTTGTCATCCATTTATGTTTTTAAATTATATTTTATTTTCATCAACATCATCTTCTTCATATTCTAATTATTGTTACTTTTATTTTTATTACTACTATTACTACTACTGTTATTCCTCTTGTCACACTTTCATGCAGATATGTAGTCTTAAAGTTAAACTTTATTTTTTTCATATCAATTTATTACCAATTAACATAAAAATAATTATTCCTGAAAATTACATTTAAAAAATCCATTAAATATCATACTGAAATATAATCAGTAAAAGGACATGATTTCAAAATAATATCTACTTACTAAAACTGTGAATCCATTCAGAACTTTTCTGTATATTCTGTTTATGTAGAAGGTCAAAAGTCAAACTGTAAAAAGAAATAATAACAGTAATAAAATATAAAAACAAATATAAAAATAACAGATAATTCTTATGAAACCATGATAATAATAGATAATTCACATACATATAAAAATGTATACATACAAATATATTCAACAATCTAAAAACATTAACTAAAAAAACAATATGTACTGAAGAAAATTTGGGACACATATATTTATTTAAAATAACATATAGATGTATTTCACAAATATATAAACATGTAAAAATTTGCACAAGAAATGTATGTGTGTGCTTAGGTGTACATATGCCATAGTGTTTATGCAGCAAGTAACACAGAGGCCACATTCTCTTCAATAACTATATCAAGCTTTGAAAATTTCTTGTGCAATTGAACAAATTCCTTCAGACACATTATAGACTATTTAGCCTCAGCTATAGAGAAAATATTATATTACTTAAGTTTTATAAATTAAATAAATTACCATTCAAACAATGTGCTGTTCATCAAATTTTTCTTACTTGTAAATCATTGACAATACTTCTGATGTTAGAGGTTTTGTGGGTTTTGTTTTTTAAATTCTTGATTTCTTATATTTTTCTAAGTACAAGGACTGGTAACTTTTTTTCTGTCAACCTTGCACACAATGCCATGGTCAGTCTGTCATTGGGCCATTTTTCTCCAGCACATTTATTGCCTTTAATTTCACCTTTAACTTTAAATATGTTTTTAATGATGTCTCTGTAAAATAAAATCCTGTTTAGTCAGTGCTGAATATGTCTCATTATCTTCATGATCCAGTCATCCACCATGGTCCTATAGACATCACCATGTTCACCACAGCAGTGTTATATCTACTCGTGAATGCATCAAGCCAGCCATTTGATGTCTTAACTATCTCAACACCCAATTTGTTTGTTACTTAATAAGTATTCCTTTGAGGTTTTTTCACCACTTGGAATCATTGCCAAACAAGCATAATGATCTCTTCAATGCAAATGACCTTCTGTTTTTTCTTGCTCTTGGCATATTATTTTCAAAGTCTGCTTGAACATTTGCTTTCCTTTTTAAAATGCTGTCAGTTTGTCTACAACGCATTCCAAATTTCTCTGCTATCTTTCTAGCACTTAAACAGTATTTCTCTGAAGTTCTGGTAATTTCTACTCATTGCTTTAAAGTTGAAGCAGAATGACTGTTTGATAGCATAGTTATTTTATTTCTTTTACAGTTGGTTCATAAATAAATAACAAAAAAATGAAATTAGCTCATTATTACAGTATGGACTACTCTGGCACCTTGGTTATAATTTAATTGCCTTTGATAATACTGCTACAATCAGCTATAGCCAATAAGAAGTCATCTTGTTATTGAGAAAAAGATTTGAGCTGAACTACTGAAAGCAAATTATACAACCACTGGAACAAAACAGCTATTGACATTTACCAAGTTAACAAAAGAATTAAAGAAATGTTTAGTATTAGTTAACAATATTTGTATATGGCAGTAACATCATATGGCAACATCAAAACAAGTTTGTTCTTTGTCAAGTTGAATCAAATTGCCAAACTTTCTGGACAGGTGACACAACAATGGTGGAACTGATGAAAACAATGTGATTTACTGGAAACTAGACTGCTGTACAATCACACATAGTGGAAAGAATTTGATTTAAAAAAAAAAAAAAAATAATGAAAATAATATATTGGTCATTAATGAAAGTTCAGACCTTATTTTTGCTGAAAAATAGTGGCCACTGGCTGCATTGGACAGATGGTTTTTCTACAGGTGTCAAATAAAGAATAAATGCTTTGGGGAAGTTTCAGGATAGTCATTATATAGATATGCCCATTCAGCTATGTGTGTGTATTAGTTTTCCATTATGTTAATTAGTATTACAGTCCTCTGACAAAATATTAAAATATTATATTAGTATTACTAGACAGTAGATATAAAAATACCTCACTTCTATTCCAAGTGTATCTTAGGTACTGGATCTACCTTCCTAACATTTTTTTTTTTTTTTTTTTTTTTTTGTACAGTGAGAATCCATTTTGAAAATAGTTAATAACAGTGTCTTATCTTATTTGACCTAAAATAAAGCAATTTCCACATTAAGTTTTAGATATCTGGTACAAAGATCCAAAACTGAAAATAGTTAATAATAGTATCTTATCTTATTTGACATAGAATAAGGCAAATGCCACATTAAATTTTACACAGTTCAAGGTAGAATAATGTCTATAAATAAAAAAACATTTAAATAATTAATAAAAGAATAATGATAATATCTGGAAAGAGGAACTAATGATTTAAAGTCTTATTTAAATTAGACTAACCTTACATTTATTTGTGTGTTTCTCTCTCTGTGTGTGTGTGTGTGTGTGTGTGTGTGTGTGTGTGTGTTTGTCTGTTGCATTGTGCACATTTATTTAAGTCTGATGTTAATGTCTCTGCAAAGTTTTAGCATAATAACTTTGCTCAAATGAAAACACCTACACCTAACAACAATTATATTTATCCATGAATGATGTAAAAAATGTATTTAAATAAATATAAAAAATACAAATACAGTATTCATTTATATTATTATTACTGACTACCAAACCAAAAAATACGGTACTATTTATATACATACCAACATACATACATACCTTTTTCAAGCAACAGTGTTACATTTGTGTAAGAAAAACATAATCCATGTTAACAATTCACTGGCTCTAGAAATTGATTTTTCATGACAGAGATTGACACAGAAGGGTTTTATGTTAAAGAAGCTACACAGAAATCAATAAAGGTTTACTTAATTGCAAGTGCATAGGATTTGACAATGGTTATTCTTATTATTAATTTAAGATCCCTTACTTCAAAGTTTACTGCTTAAATATCATCATTTTCTATATAATTTTAACAGATATCCCAAGGAAAACCAAGAAAATAAATGGGTTATTTTACAGAAGCAATATTTAGTGTTATGCTCAGGATTTCATTACAGTTATTTCTATTGAAAATCTGAAAATCCCAGTCATGAAAGCTTTTTACACACACACACACACTATGTATATTATCATTTTTCCCCTAAAAATACATAAACACTATATATATATTAATTTTCCCCCTAAAACTATATATACACTATGAATATATTCATTTTTCTCCTAAAAATAAATCCCTATACTGGCTATAGACATAGCTAAAACAAAAAGACAGTTTTACATTAAGAGTAGTTACTTGGAAATCATGTAATTGTTCCTGTTATTCTAGTTCCTATCTTATATGTTTATTTATTTTAACATCTTCATTTAACATATAATTTGGATTTTTTTTTTTTTTTTTTTTTTTTTTTTTTTTAAGTTATTGTGTGGGTTTTGGGGAGGTTTAGAAACAGTGTTCCCCTCTGAAAGATAAATTACAATGAGAGAAAGAGGCCCCAAAAAAGTTGTATTTAAGAGTAGTCATACTGAAATGAAATCAATATATATTTATTTAGTTAAGTGCTAGGATCACATGACAGTTTCTCCTGACATCAGCATAACTTGACATACATATGTTCATTATTTTTATTAATTAGAATAAATAAGGTTATAATTTCTTTTCTAAATAAACTATCTACAATTAACAGTATCCTGTAAAATGGTGTTTAAAACTACAGTAAAACAGAATAAACTAAAACAAATATCTTGAGATTACCAAAATGGTTTAAGAGTTATTGGATTTCTCAGACTTGCTGAGGTCAGTCATCCTACAAAATCTCATTATTCCTTTCATTTCAATCATTCTCCAAGCTAAATTTTAGTTTTATGCAGCTGAGCAAAAGTTCTAAGATGATACATAAGTTACAAATGATATGAACAGTTACAGTAACCCTGAAAGCCGCAATGCCACTTAATTATTTCTTACATAACCATCCAAGGGTTACATTAGTAGTAAATGACTTCCATTTCAAACAGTATATTTACTAGCTACGATTTAGTTCTGCGTTAAGAGATTATTAACAAAATATTAACCTACCCCAGACAAATATTTAACAGATAAACTGAAGGAGATTTTATTTTCACAATAAATTATAGTATAAAAATATCTGAATTTTGTAGTGAAGCTCATCATTTAATATAGATTAATGGCTGTATCATCTAAAGCAAAATGTTGTTGATATTTAACTTAACAACCAGGCAGTTTGTTTCATAAACTTCCACTGCTATGCTTCACCACTTAGTCAGGGTATCAGAGAAGATTATAATCCTTAAACCTACCCCAAGACAACCTTTTTAAGATGAGATCTGATTTTTTTTTCTGTCCATAAGTTCAGTATTGGAATATCTCTATTTGCATTTACTCCAATACACCTTAAAATAAACATTATAGCCTGCCTATTTCAAACATGAAACATAAACATGATATTTGAAAGAAGTTGGTCCAAAGGTTAATACGATTAAGCTTATGGATAGGGTATACCTACATTAATCTTGCTTTTGTAAAACTAAACAAAGATGGTGAGGATTAATATATTTTTATTTCAGAAATAACATGAAAGAGGAATATCCATTAAGTATCATATCTATTATCATTAAAAAATAATAAAAATTAAAAAAAAGATTTCAAAATTTAATTTAAGGAAATAAACCCTTTGAAAATGTTATAATCATATGCTGGTTATTTAAGTGTAAAAACACATACAAACACAAACATGGATTTCTAAAAAAATTAATTCGATATATTAGTGAAAATAATAAAATATTTACTTTATTAAAGTATCAGTATAATTTAATTTATTATTCAATCCTTCAAAAAAATTAAAAAATCACATTCTTTAAAAATAGTTGATTTACAGTTTATTTCTATTTACAGAATATACAGACAATTGTTGACTTATGACTGTTCAGGTCTAACAGTGATGCTGCAGTTAAAGGTAGGTTTATGCTTGTATGCTGACTCAGTGGGTATTTAGCATACTCCTTTATTGTGTTCATATTCAGTGTTATTTCTTTAAGCTCACTGTTCAACAGACAAGTGCACTTAAGAATGTCAGTGCATTTTTTTACAGCTAGCCATTAATACTTTGCATGTTGTTGTGACCCATACTTAGTGCAATCCACAACTGTTTTCTCCGTCCATGGTCCCAGTATTATGGTAAACTGATGACATGCAGGTTTGGAAACTTATGAACTTATTAATAAGAAGTTTGTCCATTCATGCCAAGAAAAGGGAACTTTTTAACACATGCCATCTTTATTTTTATCTTAACAAAGCAGAAACATTATGTGTAAAGTGAAAAGAAGAAAATTTATCTTAGGAAGATTGGAAATGGACTGAGTATGCACATGCTGAAAATGTATCAGTTTCATTATCTTTGCTATGTAATCTTGTGTGTGCCTTACTCGTGAATCTGTTCAAAGAATTTTTATTTTTGTCAGCAACCTAAATTTCTGTTCTGCATGGAGCTTGGCAAGTAAAGTATGGATCAACATTAATGCTACTGTATGTACAATTAAAGCATGCTGCAAATTGTGATAAAATCATAACTGGTATTAAACACACTGTAAAGTGCAAACTGTGTTTGATTTAAACTAATTTAAGGTTTACTAAAAATGACTGTACATGTACATGACTTAAGGTTCAGATAATGTGATTACATGTGGTATAAACATAATATATAATTATATATGTATCTATGGGCCATTCCATGTCAAATCACCCCCAAAAAAAGAAAATTTAAACCCGACCGTCTCAGATTTTTATGAAACTTGGTACACTTGTTGACTGGGATCCCACAGCACCAAATCGGATCAGTGGTATGGGAGATATGGCCCACCGAATTTTGAGATTTTTGGCAAAAATGGGCGTGACCACCAACCTTAGAACCCTCATATCTCAGGAACTACTGGGCCAGTCTTCATAAAATTGGTATTGTTGAAAAGGCAATATGTCAAGGATTCCAAATCTGCCATTTTTGTTCAGTTTGGAAAATATTGGAGTACATTGACCTATTGACCTTTGCTATGACTGTGTGAATCACATGACCTTGAGATGACCTTTACTGAAATGTAATCTCCCACATGTTAACTAAAACATAAAAAAGTTTCCTGGGTGTAATATTTTTTGTTTAGCCACAATATAGATTTAAAAAATGCACATACATGAAAATAACACCTTTTTAGCCATTAACATCTGATTAACTAAAACCTGAATGATCAATTCTGGATGCTAAGAATCACCATCTTTCTTGATCATCGAGTAAGACATTGTATGCCTACATGTATGAATAAAGTTCACATAAATTTGAGAGAACTAGGTGTTTCTGATGACAGAATAGAATTCAAATCAAAGTCCTTTTCTGGGGAAACAACAACCAACAGTTTGTCTGGCAATATATTATCAAATTCTCCCATTGTAATACCACCCATACTAAAGCCATCCTCTGCAGGGGTTTGGACCTTTGAAGGCTAATCAGACAGTCACAGCACAACTTGTCTCCTGGCACTAGTGTCTTTGGAGGATTTACTAAGCAATTGTAAGTGCCCATGCTAACAATTCTTAAAGATCTAGTGCATGCTTGCTCAGGGTGGCGATTAAGGGGATCACAACACTTTTTCCACAATGTTGAAAATTCGATTAAAACTTCTTGTTCATGATGTGAACAGATACTCTTGATGTCCCGTGTTTTGATCCTACTTCGAAGAGTGAGGAGTTCGACTTCCTCAGTTTTCCATACACTTCGCAACAACTCCTTTTTGATATGATGGTGTTGATAACATACATTTTCAGGAGAGTTAAAGCTGCAGTTAGCCCTGGAAGAAATAAGGATTTTCAGTATTGGCCTACACCTTCAATTCAAAGTCAGTGCTTTCCTAAATATCAAATCAAATCCTGAAACCCTTTCAGTAAAGTTAAGCAGGTCATAAAATGGCAGCAGAGTACATGTGTTATTGCCAAAGGCCCACAAGTCTTGGGCATTTATGTCAATCTTCTCGAGTATAAATTTCAGTTTATTAAGGTGAAGGTAGATCTTGTTCATACATTATGCAGTACATCACTTGATGTCTTACTCGATGATCAAGAGAGATGGTGATCCCTAGCATCCAGAATTGATCATTCAGGTTTTAGTTAATCAGATGTTAATGGCTGAAAAGGTGTTATTTTCATGTATGTGCATTTTTTATATCTATATTGTGGCTAAACAAAAAATATTACACCCAGGAAACTTTTATATGTTTTAGTTAACATGTGGGAGATTAAATTTCAATAAAGGTCATCTCAAGATCACGTGATCCACACGGTCAATTTCAAGGTCATAGCAAAGGTCAAAAGGTCAAGATACTCCAATATTTTCCAAACTAAACAAAAATGGCAGATTTGGTATCCTTGTCATTTTGCCTTTCTAACAATACCAATTTTATGAAGATTGGCCCAGTAGTTCCTGAAATATGAGGGTTCTAAGGTTGGTGGTCACACCCATTTTTGGCAAAAATCTCAAAATTTGGTGGGCCGTATCTCCCACACCACTGGTCTGATTGAGCTAAAATTTCAGATTTGGTGCTGTGGGATCCCAGTCAACAAGTATACCAAGTTTCATAAAAATCTGAGACGGTCGGGTTTAAATTTCTTTTTTTTTGGGGTGATTTGACACGGAATGACCCTATACTATTAAAACATGAATGACATATGACAGATTAACATCCATTAACAATGTAAACATTGATGTAACCTTTTATCTTTTCATAAAAAAACAAATTTACTAAAGCATACAAACATGCTTAACTGTATATACAAGTTGGTCCATATTCACAGAAAAAGTATCTACTGTAGATTTCAATCATAATTTAGCATATGTGATATTATGTAATGTTAATAACAATTTAACAAAGTTGAATATGAGTAACAGGTTATGTTTTAAGAAATATAAATTACCCATACTTATCCACACATACCCAAACAAAACACACCCACAAAATCAAGAGTTTTTGACAGAGCACTCCATATTTTATATGGTAGTTCTCATGAACAGGAAAGCATATACCATTTTCGGAGCTACTTTGGTGTGTTATCTATGTGTCCTGAAACTACTTTGACATATGTCATCTACAACTTGAAGGGCGATCTACAGCAAAAAATATATTTAGTGAAATTTCAATAAGATAAGAGGCAGATCTTAAAATCCTTAAAGATTAATACATATTTAAGAACATCACATCCAGCCAAATTTCATTTCTGATTAGGTACACAATTTTTTATTCATTCCAGCAAATAGCCAGCATACTCGAATTTAAATGGTCTAAATTTCCAGTACTTAAGCAATTCAAAAAACCTGGTTGGATTTGAAAATTCATGTTTTGATAAAGATGAGAGGAATGAACCAAAGAACCTTCCAATCACACTTTGATTATTTCTGTTGGTTATATATGAGGAAGAATGCTGAAGATCTTTTTCTTGCGTTTCTAGCAAATGTTCACTCAATTCATTGATAAAATTATTCAAATTTGAATACTTTTTTTAGCCCTTGTTCCTATAAATTATAAATATATAATAAAGGAAAATTTGTTTAACTTATGCCGTGAATAATAATAATAAAAAACCCAAGAATAAACAAAATAATAATTAAAAAGCGAATATATCACACACCAAAGTAGAATTTGCTCGGTGTAGATCACATGCCAAAGTAGCACCCCAGTTTCTTTGATAAAACAGTTGTGGAGCTCTGACTGTATTACTTTCTATTTCATAAATAATTAACTTATTAACAATATTGTGGTCTCAGTTATTTGAAGGAATATTTCTCGGATGCTAACTTTGAATTTGATTAACAGAAGTTTTGAGTTTTTCACTTTTATTTCAGTTTCTTTTTCTTTCTTTTTTTTTCTTCAGAAAATTATTTTTCAAAATTAAAAAAAAATATAATAATAATAAAGAGAGAAAGAAAAAGAAAAAATATGCTAGACTATGCAGAATGCAAAAATTAAAACAAATGTGACAGACCGGGGACCCACATTTCTTTGATACTGAGGTTACAAGGTAGTATTACTATTAAAATACAGTTGTCTTGATCATTTGAGCGGTGTTCAACTTTCTAAACACTATAAGATCTAATGCACAGACATTAAATTAATTTTACCTTTAGTTTAGAAACAACTTCTCCACCTTGAAATCAATTCTGCCAGTGGACCAGCACAGTAACATTTGACCTTTCACTGGAAACTGGTGCTTGCTTACATTAGAAATAAGAAAGCGCATTCATTTTCTAAACATCGGTTGATCATTGATCGGTAGATTTCACATCATTCGCTGGTTTTCGATTATTTCCGTTATGCTTTGTCATTACTAATGACCTAGATTATAAACGAGACTGTGCAATCAATGCTATTTCTTTGGGCGGCCATGACCAGTTTGCTACTACTTCCTAATAGGGCAAAACTACAAAATAAACGAACCCAATAATCATAGTAAATATTATGAAATATTTATTTTTTCATTAACTTTATTATTTCTTGTCCGATTTAAAAAAATTCAGATTCCGTACAGACAAGAGAACGTAATCCAACTAACAACCATAATATTCAAAGCAACATGATACAAAATTATTGTTTTTAACATGTAAAGAAAGTATGGGTTGCATCTGTCAACAATAATAATAATAATAATAATAATAATAATAATATATTATTATTATTATTATTATTATTATTATTATTAATCATAAGAACAACTTTGATTGCATGAGAAATGTCTATATATTAGATTAGATAGTACATGCTATACAAAAACAGATTGAATAATCAGTTAATCAGTTATTATTTAATTTATTATTATTGTTTTTTTTGGGGGGGGTTGTTTGTTTGTTGTTTCATTTTTTCTTAAGAAATAAAAAAAGTACATACGAAATTTGATAAGGAAAATTAATCTTTGACTTTGGTATGTATTTACGTTTTAAATTCTTGTGCATTTTATTGGAGATTTTTGTCTTTCTGTTAATCTCCATCAACACAAAATAGAATTATTTCCATTCGACCATAAATTTATGAAGTCGATATAGAGGTATATATTTTATTCCCCTAGAGTATTTTGTGATGTTCAAAGATAAATACGATATATTGTTTTACATCACAACAATGAAGAATAATTTAAAATATCTGTTTCTTTTCTTTCTTTCATTTTTTTTCTTTCTATTATTATTATTTTATTTATCATTAATAAAATATATATATATATATATATATATATATATATATATATATATATATATATATATATTAAATTATTGATTTTTATTACTATTGAATTTTAATTAAATATTTTTTATTGTATTTATTATTTATTTTATTTCATTTCATTTTTTTTTTTTTTTTTTTTTTTTTTAATTATTATTATTTTAACATGCTTTCTTTTTTTTCTTTTTTAAAATATTGATTGCTTTCTGCCCTAACAGGAAGTTACTACGATTTCGGACCCAATGTGCTGTTTATAGTCTTGATCACAAACATTTAAGAGGTTTTATTCGTCGTAAACCGGTTGATTAAAAAAACAAAACAAAAATAAAAACAGTGCAGAGACCCAGTCGAAATCAAATAGAACATGGCGACATCGAATTTCTTTCAGGAACCAAGTCCTCTGTGGAGAAATGGCCCACAGCCTGGAACTTTCAACAGTCTTAGTCTTACAACAAACGTTGCCACAAAACGAACAATGTTAGTTTTTAAATATTTTACAAATGTGTTCATTGTTTTAAAGGTTTCGTTACGGGAATGCCGTTTCTTATTCCATGTCAACACTGTGACACAGCATTATTTCAAACTAGTTTTAATACATCGTCATAATCATTGATTCATTATTATCATGTTATGTCGAATGTAAAAATATATATTTGCATATGTTAATTAAAGTAATACATATATGATCAATGACCGTACAAGTTATAATACTAAGCCGAAGCATATTAATTTGAACGCCGATACTTATAATTAATCTCACCAGAATTAGCTATGTCTATCATTGATGACTGACTCAGTAACTGTTAACTTAAATATTTTCAGAAGTATAAAATAAAATGAGCATTTATTTTTTCATTTTGCAAATTAAACCACCCAAAAGGAATTGATTTCATACAATATTTTAGTGAAATACAAAATAAGATATAGTTCAGTCTGTTTAAAATATAATTCATCACTTAAACTTATTTGGGCGAAATTGAGTGAACTCATACTCAGCTGGTATAAATCAAGCTTTGATTCTGATCGTAAGGTATGATATTGCTTTCACTGGCATTGAGAGTTTGTTATTACCCAAGAGTTTGATTTCTTTTGTCCAATAGCAGCTGCTCCAAGATACAGAACAGCAAACTGCTATTGATGTCTTGAACATTCAAATGATGGTACCTGTTCTCCAAGTCATTGTTTGTACAAATCAGCAGCATGAATACATACCAAGAGGCCAGTGACCAGATCAAACTGTCCATCCACATTGACTTGATGTAGGCAGCTAGCTGGTTCATCTTCTCATTATCTTGCATTTCTATTGTAGTTTTTCAAAGTCAGGATGATGTGTTCTTCTGGCAGGAATGGCAGCTCAAGAAGCTTTTGGATTAAGTTGTATGTTTCTTCTCATTGATTATATGTGACCTGCAGTCCAAGCTGCTTGGGACCAGTAGAAGGCACAATCTCTCATTGTGACATCAGAGAAGACACATGTGACAGCTTTCCACATGGCACTCTCAAAGTTGGCCAGTCACTGTAACTGACTATTGACAGCATGCATTTCATACTCTTGAAACACTTTTTGTAATCCCACTTTGTCTTCCTTGTCATCAGCATGAAAGTTAGTGCTGCCTGTTTCACCTGTCCTTCACTGTTGTTGAGAAGGGCATGGACTGAGAACAGCTGACTGAATGACTTTTTCATGACTTGGAATGTTCTATCAATATACCACAATTTGGCATGTCCCAGCATCTGAAATTGATGCTCAGTGAAGTCACATGTCACAGGTTCCACTAAAGCATCCTGTTGGCTATCTTCTTCTTTATGGTGAAACTGTAGCTTTCATTATCAATAAGTATTGGTTTCCTTCTCTTAGTGGCACCTTCAGCTGTGGGCCCTGCGTGGATTGAGCTATATCATTTACACTTGGCTCTTCCATGATATCTTCTAGTGTAGGCACTGGCACACAGATTTATGTTGATGCGTTAAAGGAATTGATGGCATCTGCAGGGAGTTCTATTGAAAGTTGCATACTTTAGAGGGCTTGCTTTATCTCGTTCTTTTTGATGTTGTCCCTTTCGTTAACATGAACCCCTTAATTCACAATGACTGCTTATGCCAGTTTCTTGAATTGAGTTGTCATTAAAAAAAAATTCTATTTATTAGTGCCGCTCCCCCATTTCTGCTGGTTTTCAAAGGCCACATGTGGATAGGGCACTGCAATAACTGATGTTGCCTCGGCATTAAAGCTAGCAGACATACTGTGGTATTCTTCCTTAGACTAAAATAAAATTCATAATTTTAATACTGTTTTAATTGTCTAGTTAAACTATAGAGAGAGAACAAGTGCAAAATAAGCTTAACATTAAAAATAACAGTAAATAACTAGCAAATAATAATGTAGAAAAAAGCGAAAAAGGGGAATTTGATACATTTTAATACATTTTTGTATAAAAATAATGTTAGTGGCGTGGACCCTGGACTTTATGGATGTCTGTTTTTTGGATTTCGGGAAATCTGGACCAAATCTGGAAAAATCACAAAATTTGATCTTGTTCCCCATTTGAAACAGTACCTTCAGATACTATAAAGTTAGTCAGAGTCCCACAGTGCAATCATGGCAATCTTCTCTCAACTCTTTCTACCAGGGTAAGAGTGAATATTACAGTTGCACTCGAGCCTATATTTTTCTGCTGTACATTTTTCTTTATATACACCCACATGACATTTGTTTACATTGTTTTTATGTCTGTATATTGTTCCTACATTATTATATTACTGTTTTATATAGATGTTATGTGTACTAAAGTTTAATGTTTCAGTAAATTTTTGGGTTAATGTTTACATTTGTGATTTTCCAGACCAGTGCTCCCTCCTGTTAGTTCAGTCGAGGGTCAGCAGTAATTAAGTTTAATTATGCATTTTTTATTATTACTTTTATAAGAAATTATTATTTTTTAATGAACACAGGCAACCTGTAGTCACAGGATCATCTGTGTTGGGATTAACTTTCAATGGTGGAGTTATAATTGCTGCAGATATGCTAGGATCTTATGGGTCTCTGGCAAGATTTCGCAATGTTTCCAGAGTGATGAAAGTCAATGACAAGACTATCTTAGGATCTGGTGGAGATTTGGCAGATTTCAATTATATGAAGTCTATCATACAGCAACGGGTGTAAGTTTAAATGAAATAATCTTATTTGAAATAATAACTTAGTACATTTATTAAATATTAGATAATTAAAAAGTAAGTAAAATATCAGTAATCTGAAATGTTTATAAAATTTTAGACACAAATAAACCTTTTCTTTATATTATTTTTTTATATGTTTAATTATTGTTTGTTTTGTGAAAAATGTGATAAGATGTAAGTAGAAACCTAAGATATTATTTTTAGTTTACTAATTCTAGTACTTAATATGTTAACTAATTTGTGTTAAAAAAAAAATGAAAAACTTTCGTAATAGATATTAATCAGAAACTTGATTTAAAATAGCAATGAAGATAAAATTTAAAAAGAACAAAAACATTCCAGCTAGGTGATGGGTACTGAATATTAAACTAAAGATGGTTCTGGATTAATTTATGCATTTCAGAAATTAAATATAAAATGATGTTTTTTTCCAGAATTGATGAAGAATGTTTAGATGATGGATTTGGTTATACCCCACTGAGTTTACATTCATGGCTGACTCGCATCTTGTATAACCGGAGGAGTCAGTTGAATCCATTATGGAGCGTATATATTATTGGAGGTTTAGAAAATGGAATACCGTAAGTACTAATATGTGCCGTACTCCCACTGAAGTTACCTAATTTTTATTTTTTTTTATTATTATTATTATTTTTTTTTTTTTTTTTTTTTTTTTTTTTTTTTTTTCAGTGATTATGTTAAACTGAAATTAAAAAATACAAGTTTTAAGATGAAGAGGGATTCAGCTCTTTGTTTAAGATATAGGTTGATGTATGTTGATTCTCAGCATCATTTCTCATCACATTTTCCATTGTGCTATTTTCCAATCTCACCTACATTTGTTTCATCGAAGGTTGTAGAGTTTGCTTTTCAATCATTCCAAATTACAAAATGAAATTACTTTCAAAGTCAGCAGCTGAAGATGCAGGTTGAACATACTGGGAGATCTATATAGTTCTTTTTATGTATTACTTTATACATTATATTCAGAAATAAGAATTTTCCTTAATTCCTTTTTATGTAATTTTAATTTATATTTTTTTTCCAGATATCTTGGTTATGTTGACAAAATTGGCATTGCTTATGAATGTCCGTCTGTTGCCTCTGGTTATGGTGCATACATGGCCCAGGTAATTAAAAACTCATAGCAAAATTTTAAATCATCATACATTTAATTGTAATTCTGTTTCCATATATTATTATTATTGTATATTTGTATGAGTATCAGTTGCAGGGTAGCTTTTAACTGCACAGTGGGCAATGTTTGTATGTTAATTATTATCAAATTTGAACCAGTAGCACTGACTTATCCTAAATCTGTAAGTGGCCCAAAGAGCAGAATATATATAAATTTAAGAAAACTGGTATTTTTGTCACTATTTTGGCCATTAAATTAATTTATAACAAGACATAAAGGCTAAAATATTGGTTTCTGTTATTTTCAGTTTTGTTCTTATTTAAATAATTATTTATTTTCTGTAATAAAAACTGTGGTCACAGTCTTGTATGAAATTTTAAAAGTTAAATGCTGTTTGCCATTAGCAGTGACATGCTTTTGATTCTTCTGATGTACATTTAAAAGTAGTCTGAAAAACTTCTTTGACTTTAACTCGTTTGTAGCCCATCATGAGAAATGAACTAGAGAAAAATCCTAATATGAATGAAACACAGGCAGAAGCACTGATAGACAGATGTATGAAACTTCTTTACTACAGAGATGCAAGGTCATTAAACAAGGTAATCTCACATTTTATAATAGCTTGCATTTTCACTGGTGACTGCTGTTAAAATTAATGGCAAAATCTGTCATTTTAGATTTTTAAATTAAAAAAAATATATGTAATCATCTTGAAATTGTTTCATAGTGTAAATAAGTATTTGGAAAATTTTGCTGTTATTTTGGATTATATGCAATTTATACAAGATACAATATTTTAATTGGAATTCGTGTTTTTTAGTAATATTTAATGATATACTGAACTCAAATTATCAAAATAAAATTTCTGAATGGAATTTATTTTCTATCTGTATCTGATTCTTTTAGAATATTTACTATTCTCTTTTCTCTCCTTTTTTTTTTTTCCTTTTCTTCTAATAGTTCTATCTCAAATTGTTAAGGACCTAAAAAAGAAAAGATTAAGATTTCATTACTTTAAAAAAATATATTTTCCCAATGGTAGAGACAAACAAAATCATATTTTTCAAAAATAATTTCAACTTGAACAACTTCAACTTGATATATTTTCTTAGGAAAAGAAAAAATAGAAATAAACTGGTATAAAGATGATTAATAAATATAGTTATTAATTTTTAATTTTTTTGTTTCAGTATGAAATAGTTATAGCTACCAAGGATGGAGTTAAAGTTAAAGGTCCAATCATTTCTGAAACCAACTGGGAAATAGCTCATCTTGTAAAGTAAGAAATCTTTCACGTATTTTCAGTTAGAAGTGGTAAAATTAAAATTGATATAAAATTTTAATTCATATTCTATAAATGTCTGTTCATTTTGTCACTTACATTTTATTTTCATCATAATATAATTTTGCATCTTATTTTTGTATTGTAGGGGATATGAATAGGTGTGGAGACAATACAACATCTCATCTGGAATATTTCAAGAAGAAAAGTTTGTTTTTGAGAAATAACGAAGGACTAATGATTCATCATTACCATTTTCAATGATACTGTAAAGAAATAATTAAAAAAAAAAAATTTAATGTTAAAATCATTTAAGATTAATGTACTTTGTTTTTAAGTTTCCTAGCATGTTAATTTACAATATTATCATAAAGAATCATAAAGTCTCAAAGAACTATTTTTTAAATTGTAACCTATAGTTTGAACTATTCTATGGGGGGGATAATTTGTCAGAGTGTTGAAACTATTTTTCAGTTCAATTTAGATTTCTTATTCACTACCAACGTGAATGAAATATTTCACAGAACTAATAATAAGAGGGTTTTCTTTCAATATTTGAAAAGTAACCCAGCAGTTACATTTAAAAATGCTGTGCTCTGTGGATTCTACAAGAGGCCAGACTGTTTCCCTCTGTTTCCACTGCTTGAGCAAAATGAAATAATTTTTTTTTATAGAGTTCTGTAACTGCAACTTGAAAATATTTATCTAGTTGACATCATGTTTAGTTTTCATTTATTAAAAATATTCTTTTCTTTGGATGAATAAAATTGTTCAAAATGTGTCTTGAATATGTTGTTTCTTAAACTTTATTTTCTGTGCATGAAATTGCTGGTTTACATTAGAATTTTAAAAAAGAGTTAAATTAATACCCTTAAGTTCCAGATTGTATATCTGGACATATTGGGTCATTCCCACCACTCTTTCAGCTCGAGCTTGTTTAAAATTTTCCTTTAAAAATCTTATTAAATTCTGTATGTGCTCCTAAGAATGAAAAGTGTATGATGGGCCATGCAAGGAATGTCCTGGTTATGAAGAGTTGGTTACAATGCCTTGATGACTGATGATAATATACCAGTGATGGATTGCTACTTAGAAAATAAAACTGACTGCTGTAATAAAATTAATTCACAGACAAATTTTCATTTTGGTTTTTAAAAATAAAAAACACCACAGCTTTACCACAAAAAAGTGCATACGTAAAGGATCTAAAATTATTATTAAAGCTGTCAGAAGAAACTGTTTTACCAAAAACTTCTTGTATGTTGAGCAAGAGAACACATAGATATATTCAGCTATGTCAGATGTGTTGTCATGTTCAGGCTCAGTTGTGATGACTGCCACAAAAGGAAGTTCAGCTGGATCACTCAGTTTATTTACAAAGAAATATGTTGGTGAAAGTTATAAAATTTATGAAACTGAAGAGCTCCTATAATGCTTGCTGAAATCTCAAATTAATTTCTTAAGTTTTGTGTTGAAGTTCTTCACAATTTCAGATGGGACACTGAAGATACTGATTTATGGTTGTTATTTGTTGTAATGCATACACCTTTGGTATCAACTGTTTCTTCACAACCCTGATTATACAAATTTATTGATGTTTAAGTGTACATCATGAACATTAGGCAACAAACGTATGAGTGTGGCCTGCTTGTTGTACCAGTGAATTTTGGATATGTTACAGGTAGCATTTTGTAGTTGAATTCTGACTCAAGATCATATAGGCCATAAGATCAAACAAAAGGTCAAATGACAATTTCATCAAAAACAAGATGTCAGAGTCTAAAGAGTGACAGTCTTGGGCTGATGATTTTACATCCAAATTACATAACAAACTTCAGGAAAATCAAAGATGGTGAGCTTAAACCCAGTGGGCAATTTCACATGGAAAGACCCAGTTTTCATGTATTTCAAGATGTAGTCTTTATTTGTCTTTCTCAGGGGAGTGACATGTTTGCAAACAAACAAATTACAACTACAAAATATCTATTTCAAAACAGTAAGAAATCCCTTACTGCTAATCTTTAGATTTATGTTATGCCTTGACTAGAATATTGAATTTTGAAACATTTTCTTTGCTATTTAGATACAAGCCAATCTATTAAAAAATTATAATAGTTTATGACAGTAAAGACTGCTAATTTGCTAATTATGTATTCAGAACAGAAAACTTGGATTTATTAAAAATCGAAATGTTTTGGGGGGGGTTGTGTTTTTTTTAAATATTGAAAATAGTTTAGATAAATGAAATTTGGGCTACATATAGACATTTGCTGTATATCATGAATCATTTTAAATTTTTACTATCAAAAACTATCACCATAGCTTTAAAAAAATAATAATAAAATAAAATACTAATGATTAAATAAAGATTCAAATATGTTGGTGAAACCTTTGTGAAAATTATTAACTTCCAAAGGGTAAAGAAAGCTTTTAGAACAGAAATTCATGAACTGAGTTCGTATGTTTTAAACACTTGTACTATGAGAGTATGAAAATAAAAGGATTTAAAAAAAAAAAAAAAAAAAAAAAAATAATGTAATACTTTTTATTAATAATTTTTAAATTTTTCAGAAATAACAATAGCCCTGTTTCAGTGTTTGAAATAATGATTCGGCAGACATCGTTGGAACAATTGTATATTGTATAGGCCGGACGTTTCCGAACATTTCCGAATTGACATGGCCACAGCCGACGATCAACCGGAAATAACATTCTGCCATTTTGTGGCGATGGTTAAAAGAAGAGAAATTTTGCATAGCTTTTTTTCCAGTGTTGGACGCATATTGTGAAATGGATGCAGACTATAATGTAAAGAAATAAGTGTTTGTTTATCAGAGGAAAAAGAGAAAGCATTCTATTATGGCTAATCACGCACCAGCTCTTCCTCCGGAGGTTTGTATTTTTATTCCAATATTCGATTTATTCAGTTCATAATTCAGTCAAAGCGTCAGACATTAATTCTTTATAATATATTTTATTACTTAATACTTCAAAGGTTAAATAGCCGAAAAAGTCATAATAGTTTATATGTTTGTTACTGTAAATATTATTCATTCCTAGATTTATAATTTTTGAAGTTTTCACTTTTACTGTTTGAATGTGTTTCAAGTGTTTGAACTTGAAGTGTTTCACTTTCAGTCAAGAAATCTTCTCAAATGTTACTTTAATTATTAATATTAATTATTAGTTAAACTTTAATGTAATATTTGGTTGGTTTTATTATTATTATTATTTTTTTTTTAATTACTACTACTGTTGTTGTTTTTTGGGGGTTTTTTTAAATTATTTGTTTTATTCTTTTTCATGTTGCTGTTTTTGGTTGTTAATTTTTAAGTTTTTTTTAATTTTTTATTTTGTTTGTTTATATTGTTTTTGTTTATAGCAGTGTATACCTTGTCCATATAAGAGCACAAATACTAACATTACTTGAGAGTTAACTTGCAAATGAATACATTTTTTATTTGCTTTGATGTGTACACAGTACTGTTATCTTACTCTTTGTATGTTCAATTTTTAATTGGTTTTATATGAATGTTTTATATTTAGGAAGTGGGATATATTGCTGACAAATTGGTAAAAGCTGAACGACGGATTTCAGCATGTCCCTGGGATACGGAAGCATGGAGTATTCTTATAAGAGATGCACAGGTAATTTCATTTGTATTTTGCCAAATAGTTAAAAATATTTTGAGTCAAAAACAAAGAAAAAAAATATTGTTATATCTCATCAGACATTATTTCATATCATTCTAAAAGATATATTGTGTAACTAATTATTAATATGTCATGAGTAGTGAAGACAGTCCAGTTTTTGTTGGAAAATGAGAGTAACAATGCTAATAAGATTTTACTGACAATTTAATAGTTTATTTCAAATTTTACAACTTTTTAATTTTATTTTTGTGGATATTACTGGTTTTTTTTTTTTTTTTTTTTTTTTTTTTTTTTTAAATTAAGATTGTCAAGCTGTTTAAATTTTTTTTTTTAAATCTGTTTATCAGCACACAGTCAACAGTGTATCTTCAGTAACCCTGTTATTTCAGATATTAATACATTAGATTATTTTATTGTGACTTAGTTTTTCCTTCTTTTTTTTTTTTTTTTTTTTTTTTTTGGTCTTTATTTTTAATTTCCAGATGAAGAAAATAGAGGAAGCCAGAATTGTTTACGAGCGGCTTGTGGAGCAGTTTCCTAATGCTGGCAAATACTGGAAGATCTATATAGAACAAGAGGTTAATAAAATATGTGTACTTCACTTTTCAGTATTCTTACTTTACAAAATGATATTGTTATCGACATTTTGGTTGGTTAGGTACTTAATATGGATTAAGTATGGGGTAGTGGCTGTTTTTGAATTAAGTAATGAAATTGTAAAAAGGTAGCATCAGTTTTATTCTGTGCTGTGTTATTTTATTTTATTTTTCTGACATTAAATAAGGTATATTAACTTTATGACCTTATAACATGTTGACATTGGGTTGTAGTAGATTTTTTTATTTTACAAAATGCATAAAAAATGCAAGCGAACAATAAATATATTACTGAAATGGCTTGGAATTTCAACTGGTGCAGTATACTTTTGTTTCTGTATCAGAATATTTCAAAAATGTAAAATAACATTGACTTTTATTTCTAAATATAACTACTATTTATCTTAGTAATGATTTCTTCTATCTGCAGTTGAAATTATCAATTATCTGTTGTGATGTAAAAATGTTTTTCTTTTGTTATTGTGATAAAGTAAAAAAAAACCTTGCTTTTCGATAACAATATCAACTTGTATGGTATATCAGCTTCATAACTGATAATTGTGTTTGAATGATAATGTTGGTTAATTTATTTCTTAGTCAAAATGACAATGCTGCATAAAACCATTGTTGAAACCACATGTCTTCTTGAGTTTTCTATGTGTTCTTGTTGTTTCTTCTTGAATGCAAGATGATGGATGGTGTGACAGATTGTCTAAATGGGTTAATTATCAGTTATACTGCAGTATGTCAAAAATATTTGATTTAAAGTAGATATTACAGAATTCAAATTTGGCAGTTTTCATAAAAATTGTTTAAATGAGACTTGGAAATAGGGCTTGTGGAAATTATAGAATGTGTAAAAACACAGCTATTGTACTAAAATCCAACGATTTATGTTTAAAGTGTTATAAAACAAACATCCTTTTGAGCAGATTGCAGGTCCTAATTTTTGTTCAAAAATTATTAAAGCTTGCAAGTTGCATACAAAATAAAACAGATATATGCATCCATTATATATAGAGATTTAATGTATCAAAATGAAAGTGAGTGTTGTGATGTGTGTATCACAGAGAATGACAGAAATAGTAAATGTTTTGAATGAAAGAAATAATCAACCTCTACAGATGGGGGAACCCATTAAAAGTCAGTGTGAAAATAAATGTATTGTTGGGTTTGATATTTTATTATTTATTTATTATTGTCAATTTCAAATTATTGCCTGACTTAAATTTGTAAACAAAATCTGAAAACAATTTCTCATAAATAAAATTAAAAAGCAATGTATGAATGAATGTGAATTGTGTGATTGCATGCAGCCAGGGATGAATGGGGATTTTCATTTTAATACATTTTTTTTATTTCAGGTTTTAATTTTGTATACATATATATGTATATATATATATTTATATTATTACTATTATTTTGCAATACATATGCTTTATTATTGTACACTAATTTCACTGAATTAGATTAAATTTAAAGATACAGTTAAATTGTTTCATACTGTTTGTTGTACTGTTACCTTCATTATTGTTTATTTTACATGTGGTTGGGTAATGCCACAGAAATAAACATTGCCAACTAATCATAATCTTACTTGTTATTCTGAGTTGTCTTCTTGACTTGTTTTTATAGTTACATTCACAAGGAAAGACTTGCTTAATAGTCGTTCTGTAATTATTCTTACTGAGGTCAAATCAGTATGAATCAGTATTACACAAATTATATAACTTTCTTCCTACTAATAAATCTTCTGTCTTTTTAGAAAAATGCAATTTATTTTCTTTTAGGGCTCTATCAAATCAGGTTTATATTTTAAAATATTTTATCTTATTTTATTATTTTTTTATATATATTTTAAAATTAATTTCTATTTATTTATTTATTATTGTTATGATTTTTTTTATTATTCTGTTTTTATTTATTATTATGATTTATGTTTTTTTTGGTACTTAATTTTAAAAAAATGTAATAATCATAAAAAAATTAAAAATACTCAAATCTGTAGTTTCAAAAACATTTGTTTTCCCATTATACTCACTAAATAATGGTTAAAAGACCTAGCTAATAATTATTTAGTTTAGAAAAGGTTGGTTTGATTCTTCTTTTAATAAATATATTAAAATCATTATAAATGCTAAAAGTATATGCATAATAAAGAAATCAGTACAACAAAACACAAATGTTTCATCATTATCATCATTTGAAAAAAGAAACAAAACATACATAATATAAAATACAAGTTTAAGTAATACCACCTTCATCCTTGTTAATATATCATACTGAAAGTAAGCCTGAATTATAAAATTATTGTTCTTGCAGTGCAAACAAATTACTTATGACACGTTAGTATGGCTTATCAATTACTCCGATTGTGTGATTGTATACATCTGACACATTTTGCATTTAACTGTTCCCTTTTCTTTTTACTTCTGTGCCCACTGATTCAATAAGTAATGGGTATGGGTTTTTAGAAATGCATAATGCAAAGGCAATGAATGTTTTTTGTAACGGTGTTTTACATCATCTGTCCCCATCTTAGATTTATCATTCCATTTTAAATTCTTTGATTATGATACAGATAACAGGAAGCAGACATCAGCTTATTTTCTCTGCATATGTTTTATTTCAAATATCCCTTGTTTATGTCAGTATTGTCTACAACAGAATTTTATAAAATTATTAGTGTGATGCAGTTAGTGTCTTTAACAGGTCATTATTATTATTATTATTTTTTTTTTTTTATTGTTTCAAACAGACCTTTCTGAATGTTAAAGTTCAAAACTGAAAAATTGTATAATTCTGGCCTTTTTAAATAAATAAATGAAAATTAAAAATATAAAAATTGTCTCTGTCAAGAGTAAAATAGATTGAACATCAAAATTCAGGCAGGTACAATCAAAATAAAAAGTGTTTCCATATATCAGTATTATTTTCTTTCATCTTTGTTTAGGTTTAATACTGATACATCTAATAAACAATTTAAAATATTAGGTCTAAAGAACTTTATTGCTTAATTAATAAATATATTCCTGTATAGTTAAACAAAATTAACACCTCCAGACACATGTGCACATTATAAATTAGTTTATACCAGCTAAAAAAACTACATTCATTTACTGTGTAAACAGGAAGAATATTGGTGATTTTAATTATAATAAAGAATCTGATGACTTAAAGAACATTTACTTCACTGTACATGGTTAGGCTAAAACAAATGATACTGACCTTTTAGTTTTAAATGTAAATTTAAAAAAGAAATTATATATAGAAACTTTAAAATGTTTGTGTTTATATAAACATTATTATGTCATTATGACTAATAAAATATACATATTTAAATATATTTGCAGTAAACAATTTTAGAAACATTATTAAAAAAAAATTGTAAGTACAGTCACAAAATTTAATCAGAGGTTAAAAGATTTTAAAATAGTTTTAATGCTGAACTGACTATATTTGATTTGAAAAAAGAGTTGAAAGAATAAGGCTTTTTAAAAACTTTTGAAGGAAGTTAGAACATAAAATCTTCAAAATGCAGTCAAATTTATTAATGGAAATTTAAAAACAAATTCAGATAAAAAATAAGGACACAAATTTGGCATAAAGTTTTTGAATTATTTATGCATTCAATATTTAGAATGTTTTAAAATGGCAGTATGTTTTTACAAATAATTAGGGCTTCCTTTTCGAAAAGGCACGAAAAACACAACCTTTAGGTTCTGCCAACCAGAGGATTTGTTAAATTAAGGAGAAACCAACAAAATAAAACATCACAGATTGCATAAAAGTATATAGTAAAAATCATTAACATGCACAACTCATTTTGTATTCTTTTTTTTTTTTTTTTTTTTTTTTTTTTTGTAGATTTAGAAACTGAAACTTTTCTGACAATATTAAATTATTTTAAAGTTGAAACTTAAATAAGTAAATTACAACTTCACCAAACAGTTGGCTGCACACATATATTTTAGGTATAACAGTAGTAAACAAAACTGCATATAGCAAACACTATTATTTGTAATATCCAGGTGTTGGGTTATTCTATGTGCATTGCATATCAGAATAATGGGTATAAAAGCAGAGACGAACATCTTGCACAATTCTTTTATTTTCACAAGTTACGAAGATTTCTTTTTCTTTTTGAACAAGGACCATTTTACTTACATATTTACAATTAGATGAAAAAGATCCAATTTAACATTATAGTAAATACTTAAAAATATTGGGGATCAGTCATTGGGTTATTTCCCATTCCAGCCAACCACCACTGATTCATCAAAGGCAATTTTACATATTACGGAAGCCATGCTGCTAATTGGTAAAGTGGCCCCATTGAGTGGTTTCAAGTAATAGTCTTGTGTTGTCATAATGCTAACCATCCCAGTATTTATCAATAATAAACTGACTTAGAATTTTGTTTACATAAAACATTTTTTCAGTAATTTACATTAAAACTATTAAGGTAACATTTTCACTAAGAATAATTATAAACTGTTAAGTGATTCAACAGAAATGTGTTGATGTCAAATCTTCAAATCTGTATTTAAATAATGCTTTTTTTTCCTTCATATATTTACAACCAAAACAATTAGAGTCTGTATATAACCTATTTCTTTCCTTTTTTTTTCATTTTGTTTTTCATTTTATAATTACTTTTTTTTTTTTTTTTTTTTTTTTTTTTTTTTTTGTTTTTCTTTTTAAATCTTTAATTTTGGTATTTTCATGGTTATGATCACATTTCTAGAATAGGTAACAAACAAAAAGCAAAAAACAACCAGTAACATTAGTATTTTTGCATTAATACAGTATTATTTTATTTCTCAACAAATAACCATTATTTCAAATTTTTATTTTTTCCAAAAGATCAGGCCAGTCAAATGTTAAGTCAAAGATGCTTATGATGACAAATTACATAGATTCTGTAATTTTTAAATGTATAATCATAAATATATTCTTTGAACCAGCAGGTTAAGAATTATTAAAAGTCGAGATTCATTTGTCCTTTTCTAGGAAGGGGAAATTAATGTCTTTAATACAGCATTTACCAAAAGTTTGAAGTGGTATATAAAAATAGTAATAGTAATAAAAAAAAAAAGAAAGAAAAGATACCTTTGTAAATCTCGTAGTATGCTCCTTATTGAATGCAGTTTCTTTTCTTAATATAAAATATTAAAATTCAAATGTCTAAATTCTTCTAAACTATTTCAAATGTTCAGAGGTTTCATTTACCATGCACCTTTGATGATATGAATAGTCGAAACATATTTTGCAAACTTGCAATTTTTAATTTTATTTATTTTACTTTAATGAATTGTTTATTATCTATGTTATGGTCTGGTCATTTATTATTTATTAGCAAAAATTGATTTTTTTTTTTTTTTTTTTTTTTTTTTTTTTTTGTTTTGGTTTGACATATTTTAACAACAAAAATGATTTATTTTTCCTAAAATCTAAAAATTCAAACCTAATTGATTAATTTTTTAAAAAATTTTATATTAAATAATTGCATTAAGTTTGTATATACAGGTATAGAAACCATAATAAAATTGTATAATTACTTTTTTTTTTGTTTTCTAGCTTCAAAAAAGGTAACAGTGACCCATTACATCATATTTTCAAGATAACAAATAATTTTCATACTTATTCTAAGATATCAGATAATATATTCAAGTTATTGCTGATTTGTAGTATAAGACTGTGGTGATTCTGGTTTCAGTACTTGGTCATCTTATAGTCACTATCTTGCCTGAAGAATACAAATACATTTTTGTTTTGTTTTGTGGGATTTTTTATTTTTATATATATATGTGTGTGTGGGTGTGTGTGGATGTATATATATCCATCGTGCACATCCATTATAGTTCAGCTTAAGACTGTTATATTACAAAAACATCAGCAATCATTTAACATATAAAGCATGCCTTCCAGCCAGAGAAAACATATCTCTTAATAATTTGTCATTAGGCCATCTGAATTTGGATATTGAAATCTAATGGTTATTAAATGAATTAACTAAAACAATAATATCACTAACAAGAGTAGGTAGTAAAATCATTTTATAATATTTGGTAACAAGAACAAAATTCAGTATGAGCGATGTATCTAATATCTAATGTTAAACCTAGGCATTGTTCTTTAAAAATGCAGAGAAAAATGGAGCTAGCCTTAGATAAATGGTTAATTAGCTCTCACTGAAACAATAGGTACATGATTAATCTTCATTTCATTTGGAGTTTATTCTAGCAACCAGTGCCCCACAAATGGTATACAAGGGCTGTGGTATGTACCTGATTATGGGAAAGGGTATATTAAAAAAAAGAAAAGAAGGAATGACCCTAACAGGTTTTCTCTCTCTTTTCCAGAAGGCACAAAATAATGTATTTGATTTAGTACTAAATATTCAACTTTAATATAGCTTTTGGGATTTTAAGATTTTTATTATTATTACTACTATTATTATTATTATTATTATTATTAAATAGTACAAAAATGAATTAGCTAAATATAAAGGTATTTATTTTAAATAAGAAAATATTTTCTTTGTTGAGCTGTTACAAAAAGTAGCACAAAACACCATTTTATATTCTAATTATTGATTTGTATTCATATAGATAAAGTGAGTGTTTATTTGAGAAATATGAATTATATATGCTGAACATTCCAAAACAACAAAACTATAAAAGACTCTGTATTAGGGGCTGGAGTTTCAATTTCAGTGAAAGGATGCTCTGTTCAGGCTGATAGTTTTTCTCATTCTCATAACCATTCTCATAAACAATCCATGACAGTTATTTATGATGATTGGTAGGTGCACATAACATATTCCTTGCCCTGTATTCCTAGACCAGTGAACTGCAAAATTTGTTTTCTTCTTTTAAATCATTATAAAAAAAAACGAAAAAAAACCTGCATTTGAAATCAAATAGCCATTAGCATTAAAAGTATGCTGAGATAAAAACCACTGTTTAGAATTGCCAAATGTTAACATCTAGATGCTGATAACAGGATACTGATCTTCAAACATTAACATTATCAGATCAAAATAAAAATATCTTTATTCCTTGAAAAACTTTAAATAAGAAATATATATAACTATCAACAATTTAAACTAAAATATATTGGCTTATTTTGTTTGTAAAACTCAGATGACACCAATAGTAATTAGGATACATTTTTGTTAAACTATAAATTTCATGATTTTAAAGTACAGGAGCATCAGTTATTTGGCATAGGCTTTCGTTGAAATAAATGTACACTGGCTTAATATTTTCTACCGATTATGATTTTAATAAAGTGACTATCATGTTTCAGCAAACTCTCCCCGTTTTAAGTTTTTTTTTTATTACAAAATCATCTTCTAATAAAATTCATGTATTTTTTAAAATTAAAAAGTTTGACCTTTGTATTCTGTTTCCTTGTTTTCAGCTCAAGTTGAAAAATTATGAACGAGTTGAAAAGGTGAGTATCAAAAGCTGTGTATTGTAAGATCAATGTTAGACTAATGATAAAGGTAATTAAATGGTGAATAAATTATTGGCAAAGTTGGTGCTTCTAGTTACAATATGTTATACCTACCACATATATACGACATCAGTACTAAAGGAAAGTGTTACATTGCTTCACAGTTTTATTTATATAAGCTTATCTAATGAAACAGTGGGATCTAAAATATGTTTGGATAATTAGTTCACAACTGTTAGTTTTAAGGAATTAACTGACTTTCAGTAATGTTGCCATTTTATATAAAAAAAACAACTTTGTATTGAAGTTCAAAATATAAATCCATGTTTAATGACACATGCAATAAAGATGTCAATATTTTATTATCTTACATCAGCTCTTTCAACGATGTCTCATCAAAGTTCTTAACATTGACCTCTGGAAACTCTACCTCAACTACATCAAGGAAACAAAGGGTTCACTGCCATCATACAGGTAATAGTGTTTCTGTGGGTATAAACAGTATGTTGTGAAAAAAACAATAAAAAAGATTAAATGTTTTATTGTTATTATTATTTATTTCATTACTGTTATATTTAATGTAATTGTTAAAATGGGGATATTTTTAGGATGTCATTTAATGATTATTTATTCATTTATTTCACAACAAAGAGCTTATTTGCACTTTCATATGCCTGTTCTGGGGATTGTTTTGTGAGTTTTAGATATTATTTATTATAAAATAGTTCTGAATAATATTTTTGAAAATGTTCCTAAGTTTGATATAAATTTTTTGTTTTTTATTTATAGAGAAAAAATGGCTCAAGCATATGATTTTGCATTGGAAAAGATTGGAATGGATATTATGTCTTACCAGTTGTGGAATGAATATATTGGATTTCTGAAGTCTGTGTGAGTATATATATAAAGATTTTCATTATCAAATATAAATATTTAAATAGACATTCTGATAACAGCTTTGTACAACTGTGCTCTTTAACTACAGTAAAGTATGTCATTTATATGTTGCATGTTAATTTGAATTTGAATTATTCACATCCCCATTTTACTTAAATCATACTTCTATACCACATACCTTCAACCACTCAAATCATTTGATGACCAAGAAAGATTACAATCGTAATAACAAAACTTCAGACTCTTTTTAGTGTATATATAAAAAATTAAGTTTATGTTATTAGTAATTTTTTTAATTTTAAACTTTATCCAGAGAAGCTGTTGGTTCTTATGCTGAGAATCAGCGAATCACAGCAGTGAGAAAAGTCTACCAAAGAGGAGTTGTCAACCCCATGATTAACATTGAAATCCTCTGGAAAGATTACTGTAACTATGAGAATGTAAGTGAAACCTTTGAGGAGATCTCTTTTCATGATTTCATATAGCTGGTAATTTATTTTTAATATAGTCATGTCTATTACATTGGATATCATTAGTTTATAAACTTAGATGATATTGTCAGCACAGGGAAATAGTTTAACCTGACTGTTATTCTGCTTTTCTTTTATTATTTGGCTAACAATTCAGTCTCTCCATCCAACAATCTATCTAATAGTCAAATATTAGGTGAGTGCTTCTGATGTTTTCAAATCTTATTTAAAAGTAATCAGTAACATTTTAAACTTTATTTTTATAGAGTATAAATCCCCTAATTGCTAAAAAGATGACAGAAGACAGAGCTAGAGAATATATAAATGCCCGTCGTGTGGCCAAAGAATATGAGGTCGTGACAAGAGGACTTGACCGCAATGCACCATCAGTACCACCTCAAAATACGGTGAATGAGGCAAAACAGGTAAGTTTATTCTTGAGAAGCTTTAGTACTAGAAATTTGAATTGCCTGTTTGTACCCCTACTTTCCTTAGTGACTGAAATGAAAGTGTGAATTGATTAAAAAAAATTATCCAGATTTGGTCTGTAAATTCAAAGTGTTTCTGTTGTTTTATGGACTTCACTGGAGAAGTTTATTTCTGTTTATATGTTAGTTACTAATAAGAGCATTCAGGTAAAGAAATAAAGATCTGATATGTTAGTAATAATAAATGTTTTGCTTATTTTCAATTGTTTAGGTTGATCTATGGAAGAAGTACATAGCATTTGAGAAGAACAATCCTTTAAGAACTGAAGATCATGCTTTAATAACAAAAAGAGGTAATCTGAAGTTTTGTTATTACAATTGTAATCTTTCTTTGTCTTCAGATGATTTGAGTGGTTTGAAGGTACGTGGTACAGAATTAGTTTCAATTATGGATCTATCCTGGTGTATCCATTGTGCTTTTTATCATTTTTGTTTTATTGAAATATATACGGTCTGTTTGTGAAACTATACATTAAAATGACTTGTAATTTTACTAAAAGTATGTGAAAAAAACTAATTTATGACAGCCAGTATATCTGCCAATATTAGGGGTTGCTAAATATTAGGTGTAAAATATATATTTTTTCAATACTCAAGGTTATTTTTCTAACATTGCAGTGATGTTTGCTTATGAGCAATGTCTGTTGTGTCTTGGTCATCATCCTGACATCTGGTATGAAGCAGCCGCCTACCTGGAACAATCCAGTAAACTCTTGTCAGAAAAAGGAGTAAGTTACTAGAGATGTGACAAATTAAAATTGGGTACTTAGTGAATGAAGACAAGTAAATGTTTTAATATGTTTGCTTGTGATATTTCAAATGTGGTTTTGCTTTCATTTTTAGAAATAAATAAATAAAAATATGTGAAATAAACAAATAAACAAAAAACATTCCATTTTCATTTCCTTCTAATAAAATACTTATTTCATGTTGTAAATATCTTTGATGGGTCCAAACCAACAAATTTAAATCATATGAATCACTGATAAATAAATAATGAAGGATAAAACAGTGGTTCGAATTTCATTTCTTTCAATACAGCCTTTCTTATATGGGAGACGAAGCTGTATAATGACAACTTTATTTTTAAGAAAAATTATTTTTCTTATTTCATACCTAAAGATAATTATTCTATTGTGTATTTGTTTAGGATGCAAATGCTGGAAAGCTGTTTGCTGATGAAGCTGCTGCTATTTATGAAAGAGCCATTTCATCTCTGATGAAACAAAACATGCTGATATACTTTGCATATGCTGATTTTGAAGAAGTACACATTATTTATCTATAATCAATTTTAAATTAACTGTCATAGGATATGTATTACTGTAAATATTTTTACAAGGCACAGAATCTTTCTGTATATCATAAAATAGCATTGCTTAATTAACAGCAAAGATGATCTTAAGAGAATAATTAAACAAGAAATAAATGCCAGTATTTGAATTAATTTGGTATAAAAATAATAAAACAATAATTTTAATAACAATTTTATAAATATATTCTGTTAATATCTTTTATGGTTCCCACAATATCTTTTTACAAAGTACCTTTAGCAATTCAAATTCCTTTGATGCTAAAAACAATAAAAAGTAATTTTTGAAGCTGTGGTTTATATTAAATTTTAGACCTGTTATTTCATTTATCTGAATTTTGTCTTATGTATTTCTTATATTTTAGAGCCGCATGAAATATGAAAAAGTCCATAACATCTACAAGAAACTGTTGGAAGTGCCAGATGTGGATCCAACATTGGTAATTACACAAATCTAAAATGTAATCTGATAAGAATTAAAAATATACCAAAAGAGGCAACAAAAAGTAAAACAGAAATATTGATGCTGACATACATTTTAAGGATTTCTTCATGTAATTCTGTTATGCAGCAAAGTAAAGCTTTATTTCATTCTATCTTGGTTTGCAGACTAAGATGTTAATAACCATGGAGTTTTAATTAAGTTACAGAAGGTAAAAAATAATAGTTTTCATTATTTATGGCTTTAAAAAGAATTTGATATTGATGTTATTAAATCACATACGTTTTTACATTCAAGGCTTACATTCAGTACATGAAATTTGCAAGACGTGCTGAAGGTATTAAATCTGCCCGCTTGGTGTTCAAGATGGCAAGAGAAGACAAGAAGACGAGATACCATGTTTATGTGGCAGCAGCTTTAATGGAGTATTATTGTAGTAAGGTATGTGTTTGGAGAGCTTCTGTAAAGGTCACACTCACACACGCAGTCGAACCTGTGTATAATGGCCAGCCATGGGACTTCATAATGTGGCCATTATATTTACCTATATTACAACTGTCATTGAAAAGAACAAATACTTTTGTATGAAATACAAATTTTATGGTATAAGAGAATTTCCACGTTAGTAAATAATGTCAGTACCGAAAAAAAGGCTTTTGTTTATTTTTTTAAACTGTGATTTTTCTTGTTTTTCTTGTTGTTGCACAATATTAACAGTTAAATATAGCAGGTTCCATGACAATACTGCATGAAAAACAGTGGCTGCTGGCTATTGCAGAAAGGTGACCATTCTGCACAGGTCATTTAAAGAAGGAAATGTTTTGGGGAGTGATTTGTGGTGACTGTTCTGAACATATAACTAACAAACAAACAGACCCAATCATTTTAAAAATGGAAGGAAGAGAGAAAAGACAAAAATTAAAAACAAAACAAATATATTATTATTCAAACACTTTGCAAACCTGTACATATAACAGAATAGAGTATGGTTTCCAATTACGAAAATAAAGAACCTTTAAATCCAAAATAATAAAGAAATAAAAGAAAATTAAAACAATATAATTCTAATCACAGATTTACAACCATGTGAAAAAACAAAACACAGGATGAATTACTAATTATATGAATAAAATAATATATAACCTTAAACTTGTATTTGAAATTGTTTCTATACATAAATATAAAATTATTGTCTTGAATTTTATGGACATAGTTACATAAAATTTACATACTTTCTGGATCTTTTCTTTATTTTACTCCAGGAAAAAAATGTTGCTTTGAAGATCTTTGAGCTGGGTTTGAAGAAGTTTGGAGAGTTTCCAGAATATGCATTGTGTTACATTGACTTCATGTCACATTTAAATGGTACGTACACTGAACCTCCTTTCATTGTTATGCCCCCAAAATAATACATTTCACACAAGAATTATTACTTTGTTGGGTTTTTTTTGAAGAATTACATTTGCAAGAAAAATTAAAAGAAAAAAATAATTTGGTCACATTAAATATTTGGATTATAGATATCTGATTTAATTTAATTTAAGTACAGTTAAGTCATCAGTTTTAACATACCAGTTTAAACTGTATTCAATTTAGATATGTATAGTTCATTGGTCATTATAATTTGTGTACAAAACACCTTTTTGTGTAAACGTTATTGCAGAAAAATATAAAGTTGCTTATCTAGATGAATTTTGTTTTATTTTGTTATGTTTTCAGAGGACAACAATACACGAGTATTATTTGAAAGAGTTTTATCATCAGGTCAAATACCACCAGAAAAGTCAACGTAAGTTATTTTTGTCTATATTTTTTATTAGTTATTTCCAATTATGTTAATAAATATTTCTTAATTATACTTAAATTAACAGATGGGTACTATTCATGTTATAAAATATTGTAGTCATTAGTAATACGTCAGGCAAATTGTTAAATAAGCACACATAACGATAAGCTAATCTAAGCACTCCATCAGTGTGCTGTGATGGCTTCTAATTATTAACACTCCAGATACTAAATGAATAAATTATTTCTTATTAAAAATAACATAATAGGAAAATGCAGTTTTATTAGTTGATAATAATGCAATTTTTTTTTTCAGGGAAATCTGGAGTAAATTTTTGGCTTTTGAATCCCAAGTTGGTGACTTGGCTAGCATTCTCAAAGTAGAAAAAAGAAGAGCTCAAACAATAGAAAAAGTAAGTTGTTGATGTCAGAATTTTTATCTTCAGACTGATTTAGCCTACATTTTCTTTTTATATTTTTTTACTTGTGAAATTTGTGATTGTAAAAATAGTCCAGTAGTCACCTAAATTTAAAAAAATGTATATATATAAAAAAATTCCACGCACACAAAGAAACATACTGTTTCCATGAAATCCTGTTATGGTTTTTGGATAATAACATGGAGCAGTGTATGAATTTATTATAAACTAATTGTTTTGGGGTGTCTTATTTTGTAAGTTTTGAGAAATCATTAAAATTTTGTAAGTTTTGAGGAATCTTTATTTAATCTTCATATATTCAGGTTCAAGAATTTGAAGAAAAGGAAACAGCATTGTTGATAGACAGGTACAAGTACCTCAACCTTCTGCCTTGTTCAGAGCGAGAATTGCAGTCCTTAGGATACTGGGTATGTGTTTGTTATAAAGTAAGAAATATTTTTCATTTAGAGGAGGAACAAAATATTTAGCTAAAGCAAAGCACTTTTTTAAAGCACATTTTCAGATTTTCTCATTTGATAAATACCTTTTTCTTTTTTTAAATTAATAGAAAAGGGAAATAACAATGTCGTCATACTTGTATGATAGATATTTTAATGTTATGTTACATTTATTAATGATTTGTCTTTATAACTAATTGATTTAATTCAAGAAGAGATATGTTGCAAGAAAACAAAAACTTTTAACAGAATATATAGTTAATTAAGTAGAGAAACACCAATTTTTAATTTTATTTTTGTTTTCTTCATTTTAGTGAACAATTTTTAAGACATTTTAATTAAGTTAAATAATTTTTTAGGATTTGGTTCGGCACCACGTTGTTCAGAATACAGTTGTGGGCATGAAGTCTTTCAAGAACAGTCGTCACAACATGGATGACGACGAGAGCAGACGACCACAGTACCCAAAGCCAGATGTAGAACAGATGTTGCCATTCAAACCAAAGGCCATAGTCCGTAAGTTATACTATTGCATTTATACAATTTCAAGTTACTGTAATGTCTTTTCAAAAACATTTGACTATCATTTATGTTTGTGTGTGGTTGTATGTCAAAAAGTACATAAAACATAAAACTATTAAGATAACTATTAATCTTGAGCATCTGGTGCATCACAAGAATATTTTAAAACATTTAAAGGTTTTTTTATGTTAATAAGAATATCTTTATGACAACAGATTTGTGTTTGTTAATTTTACTTATGATCTAACTTAAGTATTGTTTTATTGTATCTGTTTAATTTTTGATTTTGTAGATATTGGTGCACATCCAGTACCAGGGGGAGTTTTCCCACCTCCACCAGAAGCTGCCAGTTTAATTACAATTCTTCCACCACCTGACTGCTTTCACGTGAGTAATAACCCTATATTTAGATTGTGTTATTACCACCTCATCATCTTTTAAAAAAATATATATTTATACATTCAAAATCTTTGAAGCAATCAAAATGGTTATTATTGGTGCATATTTTATGTGTTTTCATTCATAGTTTTATGACATGTATTTCTGGTAAAGTTAATTTGTATATTTAAAATTACACTTTTCTTACCTGTAGAAACAAACAGTTATTAAATAGACTATTAAATTAACAGTGAAAAAAATTCTTGACTTGGCTCCTTTCAAAAGTTGAATATTTTCATTTGTTACATTATTTTCAAGATTCTTAAAAAGAAATATATTTCTTTTTTTCAGGGGCCATTTGTAATAATGGACAAATTTATAGAGCATATGAAGAAATTAAAGATTCCAGAAGGTAATTTTGTAACTTATTACTGGTAATATTATCATTACTATTATTATTAGAAATTAAAATTATTAGTACTAAAAATACATATTTCATTTGTGTGTACATGCATGAGATAGAGAATAAATTGATGGATAAACTGTATGATTTGTTGGTTTTTTTGTTTTGTTTTTTAAGTAAATAACCCTTTAAACTGGGATGTAGAATTACACCTCCATAATGTTTCTGTCTGGCTATTCCCCATTTCATCCAGTTACTAACAATAGACAATTTTCCAACTTTGACTTTAGAATAATTAATTTCATACTTTATAACTATTTATATTCAATTATTTTAAGGATTGTATTGTTAACCAAATATTGATTAATTCTTATTTCTTTTCAGCACCCAGTAATGCTCAAAATGGTATGGATGGTGTCCTGAAAGTTGATCCAGGAACTCAGTACTCCATTGACATTCTAACTGGTGCTAAGAAACGAAAGCAAGCAGAAGAAGAGAGTGATGATGAAAACATGGAAACTCCAGCAGCACCAGTCAACGACATCTACCGAAGTCGACAACAGAAAAAAGTTAAATAGACCATTGTTTATAAACCTGCTGTGATCAGTGGGACATTAGTGGGAGACAGTTTATAAGACTTTTTAACTTATCAGTCTTACTTTTGTTGATGTTATTATACAGAACAGAGAAAGACAAATTAACAGGGATAACTGTTCACATAGCACATTTCTTTTCCAAGTTTACCATAAAAACATTAACGATTTTTAATAATTTTAATTCATGATAAACTATTTATTAAAAACATGATACTTAGAAAAAAAACAGAAAAAGAAAGGAAAAAAACACAAACATTTATGATAAGAAATGTTTTGTATCAAGTATACTTTCTTGGAGAAACTAATGTTTTGGATGGGGTGGAAATATAAAAAGAAACCCGAACTTCTGATTTAAACACATTATTAAAAACTTACTAATGGGGTCTAAAGGTACATTAATTTTATTTTTTACCCTTTGTTAAAAATTTTGTGCCATACATGTCTGTTGAAATAAATGTGTTGTGATCAGTTTTCAGTAATTTTCATAATCATCAATTCATTAAAACCTCTTTTTAACAGTGTAAGAGTGCAAATTTCACATAACCTTTATTAAAATCAGTGAAAAAAGAATATGTTGTGTGTGCTTGGTGAGAGATGAACCACATTAATGGGAGTTCTAATTATGATGGGATTCACATTTTTATTTTCTTATATTTCTGTACATTTTATTTTTGGGCCATTAAAGAAAAAAATTTAATATTTTATGTGGATTAAATTTTATTCTTGCTTCAAACCAGTTAGCTGTGTTTTGTTTTTTGTTGACATGGAATTCAAAATAAAAATACCCAAGATCCCAGAATTGACCTTTCTGAATGCTTTGATTTCATAATATGCATTATTTGCACAGGATTTGTTGATTTTGCCACATTATTCTAGCAGCCAATATTATGTGACTAATTAATTATCTACTAAACATACAGATGTATGCACTATTTTGTTATTATTAAAAATTAATTTAAAAACAACTGAAGTTAAAAAAGGTAATCACTTTCGTTATTTTTTGTATTCATTATTCAAACCCATTTATTAATCATCCATCTACAAGCTTTGTACATATGAATATGGGTCTATACAAATAAAAAATAAACTCACCGTAGTTTGTTTCTTCTTTCCTCTCTCCTTGTGTTTTGATATAAAAAGTTATTACTAAATAATACCTGAAATGTTTGTTTATTTTGCCAAATTACTTGAGTGGAGTTCACTGAACATTCTTTTCACTTTCATTTTTTTTTAGCATGTTAACCATGTGCAGATTTCTAATCTGTTTTTGTCATTTTGGGGTTTTTTGTGGAGTGTATCATTTCGACAATTTTTTAATAACTTACATTATTTTTATCCTCTTCCATTACATTCAGATTTTCTATCTTTTATTATTGTGTATTTATTTATTTTTAGTTCTTGCTATCCTAAATTAGAATAACACTTAAAAATCCATACAGAACATTTTATCAGTTTACTATTTTCAATCAAACCACAGACAAAAAAAAAAACAATTTCTTTTTTATTTAATTTCAGATCCATAATAGTAGTGTCAAAAATTTATCATTAATAAATACACAATAAAAAGATTAAAAATATTAAATTTCATCAGTAATTTGTAAAGATATATTAGAAAACTTTTCTAACAAATGATTTTTAAAAAAATAATTACTTTTCCTTTTTCAGTTTTTATTTAAAACATTGTTTTATGTTTGTTTTGACTTTGTCCAAGCATACCAACTATAATGTGAGTAAATATTAAACACTGTCAATACACATGGCTAAAATTGGAGAAACCTCACCACTGACTTTTCACTGGATTCTATAAAATGCAGTAATACAAACAATTTTTATTTTTTATGTAACTTATCTCCCTTGAGACTAAAATCATGACAGTACTATTTCAAGTCATCATTAGAAATTTTGCTTTTCTTCAGTTTTTATATTTTTGTGTAACAGTCAAATATTTGTTTCTCTCCTGACCATATTAAAACTAAGAAATCAAAATATCTGCAACACTATTTTGGTATTCAATCTGGCATATTCATTCATTTTATTTTATTTTACTGGTAACAATTTACACACATTTTATGATGGGACTGAATTTTCTGCAGGTTAGTGTCAAATTGACATTTGTAGTAGTGGTGATTACTGCTTCTGTCTTGCTCTATGTTGTTAAACAACATGGCCTTTGGGTAATTTGCACTATCAAAATTAACAGTGTTTCTCAACTTACATACCCAGTTCTGTCTAAGACATTCTTACAATCAATATAAAATCATACACTGACATCATTAAAATATTCGTACTGAACTTCCATTTTCTGCTGCATGAGATCGGTACAATTCGAACAGAAACAGATTCTGATGCTATTTCGTTGTTGCATATTTAATTTCATCAAAGGCTTTTCTGGCTTTTCTGAGTTCCTCGTTCATGAGTAGAAGTTCTTTAACTCTGGAATATTTTTTAGGGTCTTTGCGAATTAGAAATATTATATCTTCAACTTGAATTCGCCCTGCTCTTCCTGTTTCCATAGCTTTTTTAGTCTGAATTGAAAAAAAAAGAAAGAAATAAATAAAGAAATTGAAACAATATATTAAAAATTATTTTATTTGTTATGGGTAGAGCTACATGAAATGTAAATAACTGTATTTTATTTTCTTTCATTAATATGTATTTTTGAACTTGGAAATAAGAATAATTTATCCATTTTGAACTTAACACTCATGAAATCTTAAATTATATTTCATTGTACAAGTATCCCTTGCCTAATACTGTTTCACTTTGTTTGGAACTTGATTAACATGTTAATATTAATTCCAACCATCACTTGATGCTCATGGCAAACATTTTGATTTTTTTTTTTTAGATATCAAACTTGATACAATTTAAATTTTTATAAAAAGCTTGATATGTTTTGTAATTTTGGGTCACTTAAGCATTGAACAATGGACATGGATCCAGATCTGAATAGTAACAGTCTAGTTTGCCACAATTTAGAGAAACAGATTACATGAAACAAAAGGTAAAACTGTTAAAAAAAACTAGATAATCTGAAGCTAAAAGTACATAAAGATTGTTGAAACTATTACTTATATATAATAAACCCTAAAGTGTTTTCCTTACAAGAATATATATATTTTAGATAGCTAAATATGTGGGGGGGGTTTGAAGTCAACATTTAATCAAGGATCAGTTATAACTTTTACCAATAACTATATTTGATTCACAAAATTTCAATGTATGAGGTAACTCTGATGGATTAATTAACTGCATTAAGGATGGGATACCTATAACCATTTTTCAAAATTTATTAAAATTTATATTTAATATAAAATCATTATTAAATTAAATAAATATTATTTTCCAGACAAAATATAAAATGTTTATCGTTCTAAAAATACAGCATGATATTTTCATTAAATCAGAATATTTTCACATTACATTTCACCAATGCTACAAAACCATAAGAAACATGCTGTTATAAAGACCTACCATTTCAGTTATATACTCTATAACAAGATCTTCAAGTAGGTCCACAGATTCAGTATAGGGATTTTGGTCATCTCCAAAACCATACATCATACATCGCACTGGTATTTTGTTTTTAAAAAATAAAAATAAAAAATACATTAACATTTTTTAACAAATAAATTAACAACAATAATTACAGTCACAATTCAACAATTCTAACAAGAATGGTCCAGCAAAATAGAATTTCTAGGAATCTGAGGTTCAAAATTCAAATGTTTACTGCAGTTCTGATGTAAGAAACACAACTCAAATGAATTTGATATAAATACATACACACACATGTATATGCAGATGTCTTTATTGATGTATTAAACATCAAAAACAGATGAACATAAATTACTAGCCTGAGTCCGGCAGATTGACATTTAGGAAGGATAACATTGGTTCTCCTCCAATTACTGCAATGATTCTAGCTAGTATACTCATTTAACAATAACTTCTGGTTTACATTCCTTTAGATTGGTCATTTTCAAGTTTGCTGGTACCATAAAAAGTATCATTTATTCACACACACTACCAGAAGAAACAAAATCATAAAATCACTGACCTGGAAATATGCAGACATGTTTGATTCAACCTAAATAATGACATAACTGTCAGCTGATTAAGATTCAGTACAATTCAGTTCAGGAAGTATTATCATCAAAATAAAGTTAGTGATGAAAGACTGTTTACCAAGTTTCTTAAATAAATATTTTTCATTATGGTGTCTGTAATTCAACACAAACTCATTAACATTTTTTGAAAATGTTCATGGTTCAACAGATACCACCTGAGGTTAGATACACTTCCAAAGTCTGTTCAGTGCTGCACTGAATCAGTTCTGTATTTTTGTCATAACTGTCATTCATTATCTTTACCATTATGTTTTATCATTGGGACTATTTTTATTTTATCTACAATATCATTGTCCATCATTTCTGATTAGACTATCATTGTCCAGACTGACATAATCATGCACATCATAATAAAGTAATGTCAGCATCATCAGGGACATCAACATCATAGTGTTCTTTAAGCTTAACGTCAGAAGCATCAAACCTAGCATTGGCATTCACATTAGCCTAAGCCTTATGAATTATATTTAATGTATCTAGAACATTTTACCTGCTTTCTGTAATAGACCTTTAAATTTTAAATGATTTCCTGATCTATTGGTTAGGTACAAAGACCATTTCAACTGCATTTGGACCTTTTATTTTGGTGTGGGCAGGCCAGTCATTAATTCCAAGGGCAATTTAACTTTTATGGCAAGACATTTGCTTGTCAATTTTTTTCACCTAATTTATGACATCATCAAGCATTTGTTTTTTGCTAGGTAAAGCGTGGGTAATGTGTTAAAGTTTTTAAAACTGTGGTTTTTCTGACTTCCCTATGGCCAGTAAAGGTGGTTCGTCATTGCCTAAGTGTTTGCCATCACAAGGCCAGTTAGGCCTTCTTTTTTTCCTTTCATGATGATCTACATCTTTAAATACAGGAAGAACTTAATAAAACATTCATGTTTCATCTGCATGATATTTACAAAGAATCGCCCATGCCATTTAAGTCTATTAGTGAAACATGTGTCACTGCAAACCTTTTTAAATGCTATTCCATTTCTTGTTTTCCTTAGCAATTCATTTTTTAATTCTTATACCTGTCTCCACTTCCATAAACACTTTATATTTTATCTCAATATTGTTTACTGCCAACTTTCTTTTGACACCTCTTTAACCTGAATATAGGCTCTAACTCTAAAAACGAATTCCATTTATATTTCATTCAGAGCTTATACAAATATTGTATAATTGATTCACAACCTATTGCATGTTTGACAGGATTTGCAAGCAAAACAAACATCAATCAATGAACTTTATCAGTTAACTACAAATCTTCTTTGAAGGCTGCCAGCAGTTATGCATTATGTAAAGAGGTCCTTTACACAAACAAGGCATGCATATTTGCAAGGAAAGAAATAGCTTGACCATTTCAAGACTAACTTCTGTTAAACCAATAGTCTCAGACAGAAAAATGACAGAGAAAACATGTTTTTGATTTATCAGTATTTGAATGTTTGAAGGTCATTATTACTAACATATAGGAGCTTGGCTGGGACCAGACCTTCAGTGTGATAGGTTTAGGTTATTGAGAAATCAAAGTTTAATTTTAAAAGTTCAACTGTACCTTAGCACAGAATAAAACAGTGAATATGATTTAGCAGCAGTTTGTTAAGATATTATCAAATATTGATGTTAGAAAATCATATTAATGAATGTAAAACAAAAAAAAAAACATGCCTTTAAGTAAATCCAAAACTAAGAAAATGTGAACAATGTCCCAGTAATGAAAGGGGAATACAGATAATGTCAATAACTTTTGTACTTACATTCTTTTGAAAATATTTTCTTCCTTTTTTCCAATGGGGCATCTTCTTCTGTTTCATCTTCTTCGAACTATAAATCAAAAAATCATGTTACCATTTGTCATCATACTGAAATGAACATTTAACATCTTACTGCACTCTTCTGTATTGTTTTAGAATAACTTTGAAATTAAACATTAAAATATAAAAGTTTTATCAAGCACAACTGTACCAGTTTCAATTTCACATTTCTCCTGATATAAATTAATAAAACATAATAATGAGATTGTTGTTAATGTAAGTATTTTATTTATTATTTATTGTAATTACTTGTAACTCTAACAAGTCCAAAATATTTCTGATGAAAATTTTAAAGTCACTAAGATGAATTTTATAACATACATTTTACATGAAATGAAATAGGGTATTATAGGCACAATTATTACTTACTGGCAACTTAATTACAATTATTGGGTTTAAATGGATTATAATACTAACTACAGATGTTCATTTGTTATTCTCAGGTTTTGCTGATGTCATTGTGATGGTCGTCAAAATATTACTGATTCAGCATTAGTGATCGTATTTTGTTCACCTTGTCCACCCATCTCAGTTTAAGACGACCTTTACCAACTGGCCTAGATCTATTTACTATTATTTGTGTGATGATGCCATCACTGAATGGATGATTATATCATGTAACATTCAAAATCTCTAGCTGTTCAGACTCGAGCTTCATTTTTGCTTTTGTCATTTTGAGACTTTCAAAATTATTTTCAAACATCTGAACTGCTGATGAAATTATAACAATTTTACAAAGCTAAAAAATAAAACGACTTTCCAACATTTATTTGCAAATTTGTTACCTCCCCCTGCTGTTCTTTCTCACTTTCTGCCATAATTCTAAACTTTATTGCGTAAGAAAAATTGCGCTGAATAAAATAAATCTGAAACTTGACCAATCGAACTACGCAAAAAGACGACGGAGGGGAAATAACTCTAAATTGTTTCATCATCTTTGCGTTATCTTTGTCAAAACGTGCCTTTCTAGAAGGTCGCAAGGACGTTGTTGAACTACTTTTAAGCAACAGCGCAGTTAACTGTGGTTATACGAAACAGAAGACACCATGCCAGAAGTAACGAAAGATAATAAATCCCAGGAAGGAGAGGGAGAGAAAAAGTGTAAACCATGTTGTGCTTGTCCGGAAACGAAAAAGATCCGTGATGCATGGTTAGTTGATGGTCATGACTTTTCAATGTATTATAATAAGTAATTTTAAGATTTTTTTTTTTTGTTTTTTTGTTTGTTTGTTTGTTTGTTTGTTTGTTTTTGTTTTTGTTTTTGGGTTGTTTTTTTTGTAATTTGTTTTTGGATATAGCATTAATTATTTTATTCAGAGATCTTTAATAGTTTGATTCGTTAAATTATCTGATATTATTACTGTACTAATCATGTATGGAATGTTTAACTATAAATTACTTAGTTAAATTTACTTACCAAAACGAGAATAACAAGATATATATACCTATATTACTGTTTATTACTGTTACCGAAACTTTACGGAAATAACAGTTCTAGAAATATTTTATAATAAAGACTGAAAATGTGTTAAAATCTTGTTTGCAAAGTTCCATTTTCTCATAATCCATATAGTTACGATTAATTGATTGTAACAATGTAAAATAAAATCAGGATCATAATTGTTGTTATAAAGTGTAAAAATAAGAAAGTACTGTCTGAAAAATTGATAAGACTTTTAAAAATATGTTAAAACATACAAAATATGGACTGCTGAATGTATAGTATAGTTTCATCATCACAGCTTTGTTTTGATTTTGTTATTTCATGCATCTAAAAGAAAAAAAGACAGACAAATCGCACCTTAAATGCAATTTTAGCATTCTGGTCAGCAATACATTCAATATAAATTATTTATGGGTATATTCAATAAAAATTACACCTGCTTTATTAAATCATACATAAATACACTTATTACATCATACAAGGTAAATTTTATTGCATCACTATTTAATGATGTCATTCTTACTGAGAATATTTATTTATTTTAGTTTTTTTTAATGCAAAATGTTTTCCAGTGATTTTGGGATATATAATATACAGATCTCCATTAATTTATTACTTGGTGTTAAATCTTCAGTTTCTTATTTCATTTAATTTACTAATAATTTTGTTATCTTTTTGTTTTGCTTCCTTGATTAATTTCTGGTTTTTGTTGATAAGAATATTTTTATAATATTTAAATTTTGACTAAAAAATAAATGAATTGCAAATTACAGAAAGATATGTAACAAGATTTGATGAAACTGAAATCAACATGTATGTTTGCACATTCACAGTGGTTTTGTTTTAAACATTGGCTATTTAATATTTTCAGTATCTTGGATAAGGGAGAAGAAAATTGTGGTTCTGAAATTGAGCAGCATAAAGAGTGTATGAGGAAAATGGGTTTCAAGGTTTGACAGGTTAGTTTACATTTTACATCTTTCACAAGCAAATGTTTAATTTTTTTATAATTATTAATTATTAAGAGTCTTGAATAGAAAAATTAAGTGTATGATAACTTTAAACTTTTCAGTTTAAATAAAATAAAATAAAAACTGATTTTTTTTTGTTAAACTTTTTTTTTTCATGTTGGTAATAAAGATATTGCTTTCTTAATTTCAGTTTGCTTAATCATAGATTATTATAAGGAAGTGAAAAATGATCTGTCTTGCATATGATGTTTTTAAAAATAGACCCTTTTTCATAGTTTAATTTTAGAAACCCTGTAATTAAAATAATTTTTCCCTTTTCCAGTATTGTTTCAGAAGGTTCATATTTTTATTTACAGTTGATTTAATATTAGAATTTGTGATTAATGTGCAGATAAAAAGAAGAAAACTTTAAAGACATTACCATGTGGTCTTTATTTTACTTTCAGATGCAATCTTGCCCTGATACTTGGTGGAATTGCTGCGCAAGTGTGATATGACTAGCATGTTATTAACAAACATTACTCAATTAAGATTCATCTCACATATGTATTCGTTCATAACCAAGTTTCTTGAGTTTCACTAAATCTATTGAAAAACCTTTTCACTTTTTTTTTTTTTTTTTTTAATTTTATTTATATATATTTTTATTTTTATTTTTTAAAAGGTAAAAAGGAATAAAAACAGCATAATGCTTGTATTACATGACAGTAATCTCAGTAATCTAGAATAGATATATCAGAACAAAGATCATCTGCTTGTATGATGATGGTACTCGTTAGTAAAATATTTTAATTTGAAATAATAATTTCATGTTTTAGAAATTTGTTTTAAACTAAACCTTCACCCATTTATGGAAAATAAATGTTTTCTTTTATTATCATATTTCTCATATTTATTTATAATTATCCATTATATGTGACAGAAAAAAAACCACACAGTAAAAAAAAGAGGATATTTTGAACTTACGAATGCAAACATGGCTTTCATACTATCACAAAAAAACCAAAAAACAACTGCTTCTAAGAAGTAGAATCTGAACACTAAAGGTTAATAAAATGAAATTTTTAATGCATCTGGATTCTATTCAGATAAAGAAAACTTTTTTAATTTTTTTTTTTTTTTATAAAGTTACACTTTGGTTGTTGAATCAAAATATTTATTAACTAATCTTATTATGTAAACCAGTATGTTATGATTAGTTGAAAGATGTAAAATATTTATTGATTTTAAGCAGTTAATGTAGAGATTTTATTGGCTTCAGGTCTAATCAGTGGTATTTTTGTTAGATTTATTATTTAACTTTAGGTTCCAAACATTTATGCTTCCATTATCAGTTATTTTGTTTTATTTATTTGTGTATTTTTATTTTTTTTTTTTTTTTTTTTTATTTATTATTTTTTTAATATATTTTTTTTAAGATTGATTTATTTATTTATTTATTTATTTATTTATTTATTTATTTATTTATTTATTTATTTATTTATTTATTTTTTTTTTTTTTTGTTTGTTTGTTTCATATTGAAATCCTGTAATCTAGTGTTGGATTATGTACAATCCTGAATCTTTTCATAAAAAAATATATTTTGTACTTTATTGATTAAAAATTTGATCGTTTACTATTTCATAGTGTTGGATTTTGGATATTTAAACTGAAATTTTATTTCATTTTAATAAATACTAATAAAATGTGCTTTTTTTTGTCTTTTGAATTCTGGTAATATGAAATATTTTGATATTGCTTATGTGATATATCCCAATTTTCATTATAAGCACTATTAGATAGGTACTGTGACAGTACTTACTTAATCACATAAATGGTAATTGAAACTTATTTTTTTTACTTGTTTTTTTTTTTAATACAGATACCACTTATTGTCTTCAAATAATTATAATATCTTGACAAAGGATGTTTTATAGATCCTCAATATGCTGGTATGATTATTTTTACTGTAGATCATTCAAATGACAATGCTTTAGAATATTGAATCCTTATTTAGTTTATAGGTAATGTTAAAGACCATATTTTGAGCGTTATGGTTTCTGAATTAGATATTGCTGCTTGATTGGAAAATACACAAAACATGTCTAAATGAATAAGTAAAAGTAAACTAGTACAAGTAGTAACATTCTTCATATTTTATAAGTAAACATACTGGCACAAAGTAACCATTGATATGAAAATGAACTGAAATCTTTCTCAACAATCTTAATATCAAATTATTTTACAAAGAACAAAATGAAAAATGATTTAAAAACAATTTTATTGACATCCCATCTTTCACAAAATGTACTAATATATGATCCTAGAAAAAATAATCATTTACAAATAGTATCACAGTTTCAAAGATAAAAATCATAAATGGTAGAAAAATTGTTTCCTCAATCCAGTTTTTTGTTTTGTACTTTTATGCTCAGATTTAATTTAAAATAACAGAGCATAGCATATATAATTTTGTGTAAAAACTTATTAGTAACTGCATAATAAAATTCCTCTTCTCTATTCCAGTAAAATATTTTCAAAAACACCCAACTTCATTTTTAAAATATTTTTTATAGGTGTTATTAAAATGTGTAAACATTGTCATCAATGCTTAACAGGTTTGCACAATAATGCATTCTTGACGAGATGTTTTCCCTGTGATGTTAAGGAAGATGGAAACATAATATCAAATTCTATTATTAAATCTCCTTTTTCTGATGGATTTGTGGAAATAGGCATGCCTTCTTCGGGAACAACTTTTTTGTACCCAGGCCTAAAAAATAAAAATGTATATAACTTATATATATAACAACAGAATAAAATTTTATTTTTTAATTCACAAAAGATTAGCAAACACTGATTTGAAATACAAATATCTAGTAATAATTATCTTTTTTAATCCATTATAAAATTATCTGTAATGTAGTGGATATTTCTCCTTATTTCTCCATCCCCATAATTCTGAATTTTTACTTTATGCATGTTTATTACATTGCATATAACATTTTGAAGTATCTTCATATTCAAATGTCCAGTAACAGTACAAGTTGAAACCTTTTATTGGAAAACTTTGTTTATGTTTATACTAAATGGTTTTTACTTACTTGATTATGTCATTGATGGGGACGTGAAGAATGCGTTCATCCAGTGTGTGGATGTCCACAATCCAACCAGTAAGAGCTTTTCCAAGAGGAACTTTTGCGGTGTGAATCAGGTTAATGCCTTCTCGTCGGAAATTGGGATGGGGTTTGTCTTTGACAATGAATACAATATCAGCTGAAAAATGAAACTGTTATTGTTAAAATATTTTTTTCAATACAAGCTAGAAGGATTTCTCATTTTAAATGTTTTCATAAATAGCTACAATTATGTTGTCTTGTATTAAATTTCAAATGACAGATTTTATAAATTCAAGAGAAAAAATATTTAAAAGATAAATCCTAAAAATGTAGGAGCTAAACAAAATGTTAAAATTTACATTAATATACACACAATTCATTAAGTAGTTATGAATTAACTTAAAAACTGAACATATTTCTACCTGGAATATTGTTTGGACCCTGGTCACCTTCTTCAGGAAATGTTATTCTTGTTCCTGGTCTCCAGCCTTTCTTAACAGTGATGGTCAAGATTTTGTCACGAATACTGGACGTGTGGCCATCTTCATTCATAACCTAGACATAAATTAAACTTCACACATTCAGCATACAGATATATGAATTTTCATTAAAACATAAGAACCCAGCATTCAAAATTAAGAGAGAAATAACATTCAGCAAAACGTTCTTTGCAGATGTTAAACAATGTTAGTTAAGAATTACAATGGATTATTTAAAAGTAAAAAAAAATAAACAGATAAAAATATGAATGTATTTTATTTGATTTTCAAAAGAGACATAATGCATTAATTTTAGTTTTATTTACAAACTGTTCTATTTGGTCATTATTTTTAAAATGGACACATTTTTCAGAATCATAAAATAACAAACGGAATTAACTTAAATTTCACAGTATAAACTGCAAGGACTGACAAAGATTAATTTTTATAGGAGTAAAACCTAAATATGGTTTAATTAATTTATTTTAAGTTCTTACCCTTCTGGATATTTTCATTTTCTTTGTGCATCCATGGAACACCTCTTCCAATGACAAATATAGATCTCTCTCTATTGGTGGGTCTTGCTTTTTGCTGCCACGACCTTGAAGGCCTCCAAAACTCATGCTCAGATCTCCATCAACACGGTCATAAAATTCTGAAGGGTAAAAGTCAAAGGCAGGATGGAAAAACAAGCTACTTTCCATTGTCATTTCTAGATGTTAACTTAAGATGTTTTGTGAGGTTTTTCAAACAGATAATAATAATGGTTTGAGAAAGGAAAACAATCAACCTGTCTCCACAACAACTGAGAAATAAAGAAAATTAATCTATCACTCAAGATGATTAAATATTAATCCCTCATCTCATACTTGCTGTTAAATTCACAGTGAGATACTTTTCTCAAGTGGAAGAGTAAGGCTAAATATTTAATTTCTCTCTGCATCCCCTTGATAGATGTAAGCTGATTACAAAACAATCAATGAACTGGTATCAACAATTCACAAGGTCAACCAGGAATCTAACAGCCACATAGCAGAACTTGAAGACAGACACTACTATGAAGATTTTGTGCCATAATAGAGATAAACTCCTGACGTTTTTATATGCCATTTGGAATACCGAGCACCAGATATTTAGTGATATTTATTTGATGTGTTTCTTATTGATGAAAAAGAATGGAGGCATTATATTGTTTTGAGTGAAGTTTTAAAAATCAACATGGGAACATATTCCAAGAGCTTCTGGTTCTGTTCTACTGTGCTTTACTTTCATAGGAATTAATCACTATTATTTCTGTTTTTTGTATAGCTAATATTATAAGGTTACTCTATTATTCCACTGGAATAAATTTTGTTAAATGTCAGGATTATTTGACAACATTTCCTTTAAACAATTAACAGGTATGTATTGTACAAACTTACAAATTACAGTGAAGAATAAAAATTATACAGATAACCAAATAAATAAATAATTAATTTTAGAGAAACTAATATTTACCTTGAAATGGGTTATCTCCCCCAAAGAAATCTCGGAACACTTTCTCACAGTTGCCATGGAAAGTGTAACCTTGTGTCCATGCACCAGCTTGACCACTTCCAGGTGGCACACCATTTTTTAGCCCTTCCTCTCCAAATTGGTCATATGTAGCTCTTTTTCGGGCTTTAAAAACATATGTATTATTAAAAACAATTTCACTTTTATAATGTTTCAAACATTTTAACACTTTTTTCTTTTCTTTTTTTATTAATAAAATTTTATTAAATCTCTCTCTCTCTCTCTCTCTCTCTCTCTCTCTCTCTCTCTCTCTCTCTCTCTCTCTCTCTCTCTCTTTAAAAACAGTAATATGTGAATATAAAAATTAAATTTAGGATTATTTCGTTTCAACCAAAAAGTATGATCTTGCATTTTATCTGGTATGAAAAATTCATCTTGAAATTTACATTCCTGACCATGATGGAAACCCATTGTCTGGAAACCCTGGCCATTCTTCATAGAGTAATATAAAACTTACGATCTGACAAAACATCATAGGCTTCAGAAACTTGTCTAAATTTGTCTGCTGCTTCCTGGTCATCAGGATTCTTCTGGGGGTGATATTTCAAAGCCAGTTTTCTGAAACTATCAAATAAAATGAACCGTAACAAAGTCTCCAAATTTGAAAGTATTACAAGGAGTACAAAAATTTATAATATGAATTTATTTTCATTGTTTTTGTAATAAATATGAACTATATTTGTAATTATGTCACATTAAAGTTACAAATATGTTTATAAACAGCAATAATAATCTGAAAACCATAACAAACAACAAACCAAAGAATTTATAAATTTAAATGATATATTGTGCATAAAGCGCAGTATCGAAAATAGCTTTATTAAAACTAAGGAATAACAAATGTATTAATATTTAACTTACTGTTTCTTTATATCGGCATCGGTCGCGCTACGGTTAAGTTGCAAAATACTGTAATAGTCAACACCCATTTTAGCTAGTGTGCGTAATGAAATGTTCTGATCAGTGAAACGATTTGTTTGTACACTAAGAAAATGGCGAAATGCCTAGCAACCTCAGGTTATCAAGTATTTAGCCGCCAATAGAAACCAAAAATAAACAGATTATTTCATAAAATAGCGTCAGAAATTAAACAAAGCACAATTAATATCATGTGATATATTATTTATACAATTTTGTTATTCGAATTACTTTTTTTATGACTTATATATATATATTGTTTACGAATATGCGGTATTAAATTTGTAATCAGATGGAGTCCCAAGCAACAGTCCCAAACAATATGTCTGCCACGGTTCGGAATTGTGCGTGAGTGTCTGTAGTCTAGAATTAAAAATTTACACAGTGCGCATGATGGAAGGTGATATATCAGGTGTGCGAATACTGCCACCTGTTTTGGAATTTTTTGACACAGAACCAAATAAGGTGTACCAACTGAACATCAATGTTACAAATATTTCCAAAGATAGTAAAAAAATTCGTTATTATGCACCTAAATTCAAGGTAAGTAACTTTCATTAATTCTGACAGTTCTGGTGACAAAAATATTAAAATTGTATATATTTAAATTTGTATGCAATAATTATCTGAAATGGAGATAACTAAAAAATATATACTCGGGTGTCCTTTGAAGCTATATTCATTTAATTCAGAACATAAGTTGTTAAGTGTTCATGTTACTATTAGTATTACATTAACACTGTATTATATAATTGCAGTATAGTCTCAGTTGTTTAACACTGACAGTTATAATATAAAGTCACTAAATGTTTCTTAAATCTTTTGAGTCTATATATATATTGTTACATACAATTACCATCATGGTTGTCAGGGTAAACATTGAAGATGAAACTTCAATTTCAACAGTTGATTTTGCATATTAGACATCTTTTTATATATTCGTCTAATAGTCTTTATTGTGAAATTTAAAAATGAAAATAAAACAAAGCCAATAACAAACAAATGAAAAAACAGCAAAACATTCAATTGATTAATATGAATAGATCAGAGGTTGTTTTTTTATTTTTTATTTATTTATTTATTTTTTATTCTTCTTTAGCGGTGAGACTTAATAATAATATCTGATTAGAACTATTTCTTTAAAACTGTATTCTGTGTAATTTATTAATTTTTTTTAAAAATTTATAATTTATTACATTTATTTTTTTATGATTTATTACTATATATTTGATTTTGATTTTGGTTTTTTATTATATTCATTTTTCACTTAATACATTTTTATGTAATGTAAAACTTACTGGATAAAATACTGTTACTATTTGAATTAAAAAAACCCCACTATATATCATTTAATGTCTATATTGTTCCTTCCTCCTTCACTCTCTCTCTCTTTGTGCTTTTGTTTTGTTGGTTTGTTGTTTTGGTTTTATAATAACAATAGTAATAATCCAAACTGTTTTGGTTGGTTTTCTAGATTGCAGTCCACAGGGCAATAATAGTATATTTTGTTCTGTGTAATTGATTATGAAAAATAGCATTTAGCAAATAAAATCTTATTAACTTCAGTACATTTGTGATACTGTTTCTGTTTTGAAAGAGCTTTACTTTGAAAGTGAAGAATCCTGAACAACCAGTAGCACCTGGATTAGGTGTTGCAGCTCTGGTTGAATACAAAACACATGAAGAAAAGGAGAAAGAAGACAGGATAGTCATCACTGTGAATGGAGAGGTCCTTACTGTACCAATACATGCGTAAGATATTATTTTATCATCATGCAAAGACTTTATTTTATAACACAGTGCCAAATAGATTTTGTTTTATTTCAAAGTGGAAATAATTAAATACATAAGTTTATAAAAAGTATAAATGTATGTGTATAAACATAAAATACTCTGTCAAACAAATTTCATATGTGAAAAAACTTTAATTACCAAAGCATGCTTGTGTTATGGTTTTATCATAATGCAAAAGATACAATTTTATCTTCATTATATCTGAATGCATGTAATAAAAGTTACTAATTACAGATATGGACTCTCCATGTAAAAGTCCTTTTGTACTACTAGATTGATCATGACTCCCCATTTTTAAAATGTATTAATTGTAATTTTAAATCCCCTGATGAATAATTTGAAATAGAGTTTTATAATGCAGTACTAATACACTTTCTGTCTGATCACTTATTTGTATGATGAGAAATAAACTCTGAATCTGCACTGTAGCATTAAATTGTAGAAATCTAGCAATATTTATGACTTCCCTGCATTTTTATATAAAGTATTTACCTAACATAAGATCTTCTAACTAGGTGAGTTATATATTACAATTAAAATCTTGAAAGATCTTTTCTTCTTTTTTTGGTAAATTTTTTTATATTTTTCTTGATAACATTAACTGATATGTTATTGTTTTATATATCAGTTATCCATCAAGGGCAGTTTTGGAATTACCTGAAGTTGTGGATTTTGGAAATGCTGTTGCAAACTGTAAAGTGATTGCCAAGGAAATAATTCTGTATAATTATGGATCAAAATCAGGAGAGTTTGAAATTAAATATTCTGGTTCTAGACCCATTACAATCAATCCTAATTCTGGAAGTGTTGCAGCACAAAGTCACAAAAAAATCAAGGTATTTCTTTTACATTCTAGTTAAATGTGTATTAAATTGGTCTGAAAAACTATCCTTATTGGAATAAAGTTAGAAATTACATTAACATAAGCATGCACACCCTGAATTGAGGGGGGGGAGGAAGAAAAAAGATACTTATAAGTTATGAATCCAATTATATTTTTTTTATTAGTTTCTGAAGCTTAAAATTTTAATTTTCAGGGTTTTTTTGTTTTGTTTTGTTTTGTTGTTTTTGGGTGTTTTTTTTTTTTTACTTCTGTTTGCCCAGATAATAAAAAAGAAAGAAAAAAGATAAAATACATTATAAGACTGCCAAAATAAAAAAGCTTGTCAGATTGAACTTTAGATAAATTACTGGTATTTAGGCTAAAAAAGAATAACATTACACATTTGATATACTACTGAATTTTTTTATTTTCAGGTGGAATACATGGCAGAAGAAACTGGAAAATTTGATGAAGTGGCTGTGTAAGGATAATCTTTGTTTTCTTCCTTATTTTCTTTGTCCAGTATATTATATATTTAAAAAAAAACCCTAATATTTAAAAAAAAAAATGGTTTGGAGGCTTATTAGTATTGTACTTAAAAACAAATTTCATTTCCATCATTAACTATCATGAAAAATCCAAAATTAAGGACAGTAAAGTATTAAAATTTAATTTAACCATGCTGTTTTGGCTGTTCGAAGGAAACCAAACTGGATACATATATATATAAAGGTAATCAAATTTTACAGGTGAAACAGTAAATAAATGCACAATGGTTCTGTTTATCTAATTCATATTGCATTTATAGGTTACATTTTTAAAATTAAAATTATAACTGGGGTACTTATTTTTGTCTCCCAGAGTGAAGTTAAAAGGAAAGCCTCCAACAACCCTGAAAATCAAAGGAAATATTGTTCAACGAGGACTTGAGCTGCTGTCATTTGAAGATGGGGAGCCACTTAAGTGTATCAAGTTTGGAAGTACTTACTATGGCACAGACCTGACTCAGTGTGCCTTACTGTTTAACAATGGACCAGAACCTATCAATTTTGTTGCTGTTCTTGATGAGGATGCTATAGGGCAAGAACTGGTAAGCAAATTGAGATGCAACACAGAAAAGGTATTTACAAATAAAAACAACTTTGTGATGCGCATGTCATAAGATAAGTATTATTATTCTTTTTCTTAAAAACTGAAAAACAAGTAAACAAAAAGAAAAAAGCCCAACAAAAAAACAAAGGATTATGAAAACAAGATCTTGTAAACAAACTGAAACAGAACACAAAAATATATTTTACACTGAAATCAAATTAGGATAATAACATTAATTAGCTGTGTCTTTATTTTGTGAATATAAATAATACACTGTTTATTCTCCTGATTTAAAAATAAAAATCTATGGTATTGGGATAAAAGTTAACCAAAAGTAAAATTTAAAAAAAATTATTATGGTAAATGTTAATGACATTAAAAGCAATGTTTTCAATTCTCAATATATCTGTTAATGAAATACACTGTAGATAATTCTCTTTATAGTATATCTTGTTACTTACTGTGTAGATATTTCTCTAATTTCTGTTTGAAGGGTGTTGATCTTACTCAGACAGCATCAGCACTGATAGCTGATGAGATTGGTGGACGTATACGAAAGGGAGAAACAAATGTGTTGACTTCACTGTTTACTGCAATACCTAACCAGGGAATACTAAAACCATACCAGAAAATACCAGTGTTTTTCAGATTCAGTCCAAGGTTAGTAACTTAACTTAATGTTATTATATTTGAAATTTACATAATAAATATAAAGTCATGTGTTGGATGTTTTGGCATAACAGAAAACTCTTTTCTAAATAGTTTGCAATTTTTAATGTTTTTCCTTTTTTCCTTTTTTTATCCATATTTGTCATATTATTTTAATAATAAATTTATATTATTATATAACTGTGATGCTGATAACTTAAAAACCAACTTCTCAATTTTAGATGGCATCCATCACAGCAGGGCTGGAAAGGACAGATAAACTCACCTCCAAGAAAAGATTTTGTCATTTTTATGAGACTGGAGATTGTTGGTTCAAACAAAGGCTTTAGTCAAGGAAGTTCTTCAGGTAGTCATTTGAATAGATAAACCATGTGTAATATATCAGTCATAGAAAATACATGTTCTTCTCTGTAGGAAAATACATATAAAAGATACCATGTTGCCATTGTTTTTGTTTTACTTCATTTCAAACAAAAAACACTTAATGCAGTAATGATAATTATTATTTGCAATAAATTTGTCCTTTTATTACAATAAAGTAACAAATATACTACATTTAGAAGATATTTTAATTTATTTTTTGAAAAAGCAAATGTACAAATGTTACTGTCAAAGTGATGCAGATTTTATAATTAATAAAATATGAACTATACGAAAGCGCAATGACAAATATATTTAATTATCTTTCAGGTCATTTTGCTGAAGTCTCACTGACAGGCACAGCTCTTCCTGTTCTTTTATCTATCTTACCTACTCAGAAGTATGACTTTGGAGAATGTTCTGTTGGTGAAAGTATTGATGTTCTCTGTACAATTAACAATGAGTCACAAATCCTACCAGCGACATTTGTGTTTCGTCATATTGCACATTTCACAGTTCATCCCTCTAATGGAACAGTTAACCCAGGACAAACTCAGGATGTGATATTTTCATTCTCCCCTAACCAAGCAGGTCAGTTAATGTTTGAAATATTTTAGGCTATTTAGAGATAATTATATTTTGAGGCTTTAAATTCCAATAACACTAAAAATAAATTGGACATATTATAGAGCTAATTCATATTTTATTATTTATTTATTTATTAATTTTCTTATACATATACTCAGATTTAATTACATGTTTATCTTACAGATTTAATGACTTAAATTAAATTAATGTGCATATAAAGGATCCTTTTCTGCTACTTGATAAATTGTGGTGGGAGGAGGTTTATTCTCTCAGTTGCTTTTTATACATCATGACCATTAATATTAAAATGTTAAGATATTGTTGAAATAATTCAAATGGTCATTTATTTATTCATTTATTCATTTTTTGTTTCAGGCAGCTTCAAATCACATCAGCTGGTTTACGTCATTGGACAAGTCGCTGATCAGCGCAATCCTACTGTAGTGCATCCTGAGGTCATTTCCACCCTGACCATCAAGTTTGTGGGATCCAGCAACCCAGTGAGCAAGAAGCCTACTCCAAAGTTTAATCCAGGTACTGTATATCTCTGTTTAGATGCAATTAAATTCTTTTTTTATTATTATTACTCCTTCATATATTTAATTCTTGTAATATTTTACTTGAAACAAAATTTTTAAATGATTAAATAGTATTTATTGTTAATTATTATTTTTATTTTTATTTTAGTGATGTCTCAAATTAACAAACAACTGGCAAGGGTACATTGATGTGATAAAAACAGTAGAAAAATACATGAATATTATAAATACAACACAGGATGTACAGACATAAACACTGAAAAATAAATGTTAAAAAGGAAAATTAGAAGTGAAAAGAGATCTGTTATACTGAGTTGTTATTTAATTTCTTGTAACTTTCTACATGTTATTAAAAAGACATTTGAACATTTCCACAAAATTAATCTAGATGCCCACAGATTACATAATTTAAGAATACCTACTTTGGTTCTTCTGTTATTTGTCTTAACTTACTTTAGAAAATAAATTATATTGAAATGAAGAAAATATTGAATTATTATCTGAATTATTTAATATTCTTTCTGTCAGGCATCACTCCATTAATAACAAATGAGGTGGGAATGTATGTGGACACAAAATTTGGTGAACTTCGGACTGATTATCTGAGAAATGCTGTTCTTGGTGCCACCAGAACCAAACTACACCATTTGAAAATTCCATCATCAACCTTAGATGATTTGGATGTGAAAGTTGCCTTTCCAAATGATCTAACTCACAGTGTAAGGCCAACAGAAAGAAAGGAAAAATACAAGTATGATGTTTAAACTGATAATAACATTACCTTTGCCACTTCTGAAGCATTACATTCATACATATATAATAATAATGATAAACTGAATCATCTGAATTTATCATTATTATTATTATTATTATTATTATTTATTCCTTTCTTTTGTATTTTGTTTTCACAGTTGTATCTTTAATATTACAAGAATTACAGAAATTATGATTTTATAAATATCTTATGACAATAATAATGTAACTTCTCTGTTTTATTTTTATTTTTCATTATATATATTTTTTTTGTTGATGGTTAAACTTCTGAAATTCATAAATACTACAGTTTGACATTAATAAATATTTGTTTCCCTGAAAATAGTCTACAATAATTGCAATATTTCCTTTCAGATCATTATTCACAAGACGAGAACGACACAACTATGTGGATCCTGACTATGCTTACAGTGATGAAGAACTAACAGAAAGAAAGACACACAGAGCTAAATACATCAAACTGTTCAAGGAACTTAGAGAAAAGAGAGTGGGCAAAATGAGATTAAGGTTTGTATATAATCTATTTCCTGGTAAAGCCAGTGTTCCTTGATTAATTTATCAGATACTTTTGGGGTATGTGTATTCCTGCCACTGGAAAGTTGCATGTAAAAGATGTTATTTTCCTTTATCATTATCTACATGATCTTTAACCAGGTCTTTAGTTGCATAGCTATGTATTCAGCTTTAGCCTACAACAGTGGAGTGACATAAACAAATTATTTGGATATTTTTATTAAAAATTGGTTTATAAATATGTTATTGCTTTGATCCAGTGACAAAATTTATAGATATTAATCCTTAGGTGCATTTTTGAGCACTTTTATGAACACTGTTATTTAATGGATGCCTCATTTACTGAGAAAATCCCATAATTTGATGCCAACATGACACAGGAATGAATGAGCTATCAAAATAAAACTTATGGAGGCAGGAATCTGAAAATACACTCCAGTCAGCCAAAGTTTGAATTAAGATCTGGTTTGATGGGTCTCAAATACTGTTTAAAAATGTATTGAATGCATCAGTTAAATAAAATATTCTTTCTTCCTTTTCAATTTGTCTATAAAGTTTGCAGTGCTAAAATGGAAATAATCCAAAGTTGAATGATAATTACAGCTGATGAAAATGCATAACCACTGAAGATAACTAATTAATAAGACATTTCAAACTGTTAAAATGTTGAAGCTAAATTTGTAAATCTTACAATATCATTTAATAATAGTTATTGATAATACAGATTTTATTTTTACAGGGAGTTCTGGCAGACAAACAATCCAATTGATATTGGAATAAAAAATGCAGCTGGTTTAAAACCCAGAGAGTTGACTCTTGAAGAAATCAAACAGGATCCTTCAGGTTTCTCTTTTTTAAACTTTTGTTAAATATAGTTTCCTTAATGAATGTTTGTACTTGTATATTACTCTTCAAATATATAGCCTGAATAGATTTCCCAGTTATTGTGTTTTGTTTATTATTAAATTGTGTCAATGTTGATTTGAACAAATAGCTTAATTATATTTTGGATGTCCATGCTATTATGTTGTTTTTAATAATATAAAAATATTATAATAACATAACTAGTATGTGTGGATGCATAGAGATGGAATTTTTCAACAGAAAGCATTAAAGCAACGTCATGGTATATTTGTTGTATCCACAGACTCTCAAGCTATATTTTACAGTTCTATTTACAAAAAAAGGCAGCATTGTGTTAAGGAAAATGTCAGCCTCCATTAATCTTCACTCATTTATTAATTTACGTTAATATTTTATTATTAGCAAACATAGTAAGAATTATTTGGAAGTAAGCCAATGTATATAGGCTGTTTGTGCTTGAGGTATATTTTAATCTTTTTGACATGCTTTTTTATTTTTTCCATTTTCTTATCCAAAGCTGGAATAATATTTTATTGTATTAACAGTCCCAGAACCTCCAAATTCAATGTGGAAACTGTTGAGTACAAAGGAACTCACACAGGCAGAGAAAGAAACCATGTCAAAACCAGTAAGTAGCATATTGTAAAACTGTCTTTTGCATAAATAAAACAAAAAATGTTATTATAGTAGTCAGATTAATATGTGAATAAAATTTGATGTATTGTATTTGTTTTATATATATCTCTGATTCTCTGCATAGTTGAGATAATAACATTTTTACTGAGAATTATGGTTCCTGTAGTTTTATTATTGGAAGTGCCTATAAATTTAAACAGTGTTATAGTATATGTCAGTTTTGCAGTTTCTGCGGAGCATTGGTTAAACCATCAGACTTAAAACTGATATGTACTGAGATCACATCTTGGTATTTTCTCCTACTCAGAGCTAATTGCAAAAGTGTTAGACCATGTATTCTATATTCCCTCTAACTATTCCTTTAATACAAAAAAAGAATCTCTGTGTTGGAAAAAAGCCATGCTTAAATGTTCAGTGGATGTAAACTCACTTCAAAATGGAGGATGACTAACTAATAATTATTAGTCATTTCTTCCTTATTGTTAGGATAAAACCCATCAAAACAGAGGTGTTGTAGATTTAAAATAATAAAAAAAAAAAAACAACCCAAAACAAGCTTGAAAGCATTTTCACTGAAAGAAATCCAGTTAAGAAATATTGTTTTGTAATGAATGCACAGTGATAATAATTATTTAAAAATGTAATTGATCAGACTAACACTATCTGGCAGTATGATCAAACAAAAAATCACCTGATTTAGAAAATCTTGTTCAGCAAGTCTCAAAAGTTGCACTGTGTTTGAATTAATTAAAGTAAAATTATAATAGCTGAACAAAAATTTGTCTTTATAGTTGGATCAAAATAAAACATTTGCTTCAAAAATCTGCTTAGATGCTTCCAACAAAATCCTGAAAAAAAAGGTACTTATACCATGTAAAATCTTATTTTATTTAAAAAATTCAATGGTCCACAAATCTCATAATCCTTCCCCTCCCATAATTTCATTATAAATACTGTAGTAGATGTCAGCAGGTCATGAAATTATAAAACGCAATACATTTTTGTTTTTAGGCATTATTTAGACTAAAATTTAATAATTATTTACCCAAAAAATAATTATTAGAAATATTTTATTAGCTTGAGATTTCTTGTTTTTTCTGTATGTAAGTATGGCATGTATTTTGTGCACTTAGCTTGAACTCCTTTCAATTAAAAAATATATACCACACTAACATACAAAAATTAATTTACAAACATGCACATAAACTGAAGGCAGCTTAAAACTGTACTTCATAATAAGATACAATCAAATCAAGTCAATTTTATGAGCGATCTTACTTGTTGATTTGATTGTAATTCTGTAAAGGGGGAAACAGAGAAAAGAAATGTTGGGATATGACTGACTGTGTTATGCTTGTTTAGTTCAATCAGATCAGATCAAATTAAAACTTGTTTTAAATAATCATCTTATAAGAATTTCATACATGAAATGGGGGGGACAAATTTTTTCTAATGCAAAACGCTCAAATATATAGCACTGCCATTAGAAAAAGCAAATCAGCCATGCACAGTGAGCTTAAATCAAATATCCTTTTCTTCATAGATATAAATATATTTTTATATTTTAGATACGAGATGGTCTTAATGCCATACCAACAACAAACCGTGAAAAAAGAGACTGTCTAAAAATCCTCAGTCCCCAGCAACTTCATCAGCTTGTCATTGGTAATATTCTAAATACTGAAATTATTATAAAGATAAAAAATAATAATTATTATGTATATTTATTATATAAATACAGTCACTTTGTGATTGGTAACATTCTTAACACTAAAATTATTATAAATATTAAAAATAATAATTATTATTATTATTAATATTCTAAAAAGTGAAGGACTGACTTTAAAATTGGCATCAATTTTGAATTGGACTTTGTATCAAATTATAAAATTGATTATTTTATAACTTATGACAACAAAGGCTTGATAACTGTTTTATTTCTTTTGTAGGACCACCAGTTATTGATTTTGGTAAAGTCTGTTTGAAATCCACAAATCAGAAAAATCTCAATATTGTCAACAACCTCAGTCAGTACATACATGTAGTTGCAGAGGTAAATTCTAAAGCTTTGTGTTTGTATTTCTGTGTGTTCCTGCATGTGTCTATATTTACAGGTTTCTTTGTATGCATGCAAGTATGTATTATATATGTTAGTTATGTTTCGATTTTATTTTAGATTGATTCTCGTGAACTAAGACAAAGCAGTCCATTGTCTCAAGTTGTTCCTCCAAAGTCAAAAGCTACAATCCCCATCCTCTTTGAGTCCAACACAAAAGGAAAGTTTCAGAGGTAAATATCTACACTCCATAACTATGTTAGAAAATAAAAATAAATCACTTTAAACGGTAATGGTAAAAAGTACTATGACATGTAAAAACATCATCAGGTAAACATTTTACAGTATCAGACTGGGTTTATTATTTGATAAAACACAGTTTTTAAAAGTGGTGTGATAAAAACTGGTTTATATGATAATCAAGAAATATTTCATATAAACAGGTCAGTTATCTACACTGTGAATGGGTTCTACAGACACCATGTGACCATTGTGGCAGATGTTGTTCCAATATCTCTTGACCTCTCTACTGAAAATCTTATTCTTCATCCATGCCTTGGAATGCCTGCTGATGCTGGTATGTAGTTATGACTTACATTGTTAATGTGTGTATGTATACATAGACATACATACATACATACATATATACATACATATATGCATATTATATGCTTTTTTTTTTTTTTGTATTATTGTATATATCAAGGGATGTATTTCTGCTGTATAGAATTGGTGATTCTTGTTACTTGTTAATATTTGTGGGTTTTGTTTTTTTATAAAACTTAAAAATAAAAAAATAAAAATCATGGATAGGTTTTGGTAAAATAGTAAAATTATTTGTATATATTAATGATCATTATCTTCAGATAATTATTGCTTACTGTCAACATGACAAGTATTATTAGCATTATAATCATTATTATTCACATTATATTTATCATTATCACATTATTTTATTTGTTTATTTATTTACTTTGTTTACTAGGTTTTCGTGGAGTTGTCACTCTGTACAATCGCATGAACTACCAGGCAGAATTTACTTGGTCTCCAAACATTGAGGAGAAAGGGACAGCATTCTCCATACGACCAGCTACAGGTAATTTAAATACTGTTTAATTTTATATCTTCTATTAAATTTAAATAGATATTAAGTTTAGGTATAAAATGGTGGTATTTGTAATAACTGTAGGTAGAGTACTAGATTCTGATACCAAGGATTTTAGTACAGTTGTTCTCACTTGTTTGTATTAATATTAACAGTTGGTTGCTATGAATAATATTATGTAGACTGATTCTTATGTTTGAGAGAGGAAACTATTTTTAGCTGGTATGTAGATACTTTTATATGTATCTGCCCATAGACAAAAAAGGAAAATATAACCTGTTGTGAATCAGATGTGAGGAATTTGCATTATTCAATTTTCTATTTTCACCTTCACCTACTTTCATTATTATAACAATTAGGTACATATATTTATTAATAACTATCAAAATACATTTGTTAATGAGAAAATTATTTCAATACATTTATTAAGCAATAAATATTATAAAAAGATGTTTTATCTTCTAGGTGTGGTGAATCCTTTCACAGATTTGGACTGTGAAGTTGTTTGGCATCCCTCATACATGGCTCCAGAAGATGGCTCATTTACTCTGATATGTCATGGAGGAAACACACTGCAGTTTCACTGTAAAGCAGTGGTATGTTACTCTTGAGTAAATCTATTGGTATCACAGTAACCAGATATAATTTCTGTTTTTTTTTTTTTTTTTTCATTTTTTATAGTGATCACTTCCAGGATAATTTTCGTACCATCTGCAAACATAATAAAGCTGACTTCTTATTATAAAAATGCTAAATGTGTCAGTGTTTTTAAATTTTAATTTTTTTCACAAATAAACTTAGATGATAATGTTATTGTGTTTGCAGCTTGGACCAACAAGTGTGCAGTTTGTGGAGAGAAGAATTAGTTTTGGGACTGTACCAGTCAACTTGACAACTACAAGGACAGCAATGCTGAACAACACAGGACACAACCATGCTTATTTCCAGGTATTCATCTTTGCAATAGCATAATTGAAATTCTGATAATAAATTTTAATGGATACTGTATTCATGTGAAATGACTAGAGTTGATTTTTAATCCATATCACTTTTAACAAAAGCAATAGTCAAATGTAATATTATGCATGTTTGGCTACTAACTAATATACTTAGTGTGTGATAGATTAATTAATGGAATGTTAAAGCAGGTGCAGATTTGTTAAAAATAATTATATCAATCCCATGACTTCTATGAAAAATAATTCATGAGATTATACCTATTCTAACTCATAATTCTGTGATTTGTTGTTAAGGACCAGGACATAATTAGTATTAATTAATACGGAATGTTTGAGAATTTATAACTTCCGTTCATTTATTAAGGCAAAATTCATTGCAAAACATGTACAGAATTAATTTTTAGTACACTTAAAAAATCAAAATAAATTTTGTTGGTTTAAATAAATGTATTAATAGTTCTATTGTTGGTTTTATTTGTTATTATTATACTTATATGTAATGTTGTTATTACAGTTGTGTTGTTTCTTTGCAGGTCTTGGATCCAAATCCATTCCCTGGTTTGACTGTAAGTCCAGTCCATGGCCTGGTCCCAGTTGGAGGTGATGCAGAACTGTACATTTCTCTAACTCCAGATGCTGTACTCAAATTTGACACAAACATTCAGGTGGCCATCAAAGGCTCCAGTACAATTGAACTAAGAATGGGAGGCACTGTGGAACCTCCATGTGTTGAGATTGATATAGTGAGGGATTATTTTACTTCGGTGGTGTTTTTGTTTTTGTAATATAACAGCATCAGGTTTTATCTCTTTATTTTTCACTTTCTGTATCTTCTGTTATTCATCATAAAATGGTGTTTACATTTAAAAAGTTGTCTGCATATGAAATGATATCTAACACAAATCTAATTTTATGTGATAAAGTAATTGTATTTGTTACTATTTCAGCCTTCCTTCAACCTGGGTGGTGTGTACTGTGGTTCTGGATCAACCATACCTTTTCAACTCATTAACAAGGTAAATAATACCAAAACTCTGTTTCTCTTTTTCCTCTTTTTTTTTTTTTTTTTTTTTTTTTTTTTTTTTTTTTTTTAATGTACTTAAATTTACTCATTATAGTTTAATAAAAAGGGATGTAGTTTAGCATAAAAACTCTTCTTTGAGAAGTGATGAATTGCAAGTCCTGTAAGTACATGCACTGATGTTTTCCTATTCCTGACAGAGCTCTATGAAATTTGTGTGAAAGAGTGTCCTATGTTCCTTCCCCATTCCTTTCTCATACTGAGTGAATGTGTAATATTTTAAACATTTTCTATTACTGTTTTACAAGTGTGTTTCTTTCTTTCTTTCTTTCTTTGACAGACTGGTACAAAAGCCAAAGTTGAATTTGATCTGGTTCGATACAAAGATTTCACACTGGCCTTTCCAGGTTTCCAAAACAATGGTTTGTGTTAATACTTTTTATTTTCATTAATCCATTCAGATTCTACAGAGTATTTGCAATGTCAGTGAATTATTGTATTTTCAAATTCTTTTAAGATAAATAACTACTTAAAATAATAAAAAGCAACATGCATTAGCCATTTGTTCAGTATGAATTTCTTAAATTTTTGCCATAATTTACAAAGACATTTGCCTAGTACAGAAAATTCTAGTTAAATCCTCTGTTAATTTTAATTTTAATTTTAATTTTAATTTATTTATTTATTTATTTATTTATTTATTTATTTATTTTAAATAAAAATTATAATTTCAATCTAGTGTATAGAGAGTTGTACCTCTTTACAGTGTGTTACAAATTCAGTTACCCCAGGACATTTTTTTCTTTTCAAAACTATTTATCATCTTTTTATTTTTTCAGATGACTTTGGCTATCAAATGCTGAACCCAGGGATGTACTCAGTAACTTTAGCACCTAAAGAGGTTGCACAAGGGGAGCTAACCTTTATGCCCACAGAGGTTTGTTTTGAAATAAAATTATGTCATATTCTACACTGTAATAAACTGTCAGTTTACATGAGTTACTAAGATGATTTTCTTTAATTTATTTATAATTTTATTTATTTATTTATTTGTTTATTTATTATCGTCATCATCATTATTATTATTAATATAAATGAGTGTTTTAATAACTAAATAGCAAAGCAATTGGATGTTATACCAAAACACAAGAGATTAAATGTTTGTTACTTGTTTATAACACATAATTGCATAAAATACTTTATTTCAGGGTAATGCAAAAATAAAAGGAAAAAAGGTACAAACAGATGTATTTTAAAAAAAGAAATAGCTCCTAATTATTTTTTACAACCTATTAAATTATTTATTTTTCTAGAATGAAAAGTTTGCTTTTTTTCCTGAAACATTTCAATTTGCCTAGCTCCTAATGTTTTCAATTTTATATATTAGAATAATATTTTTAGACTTAGTCTATTTCTAGATCTACAAATTTTACTTGTATTTTTATAGTCATGGACAAGATAATTTAGTGGTATGTGCACAAAAATTATTTTGCAATTTATGTTTCTAAATATTCTTTTTACGGTCACAACTTTTTATATTATAATAATTGTAATTTTTGGTAAATTAATTTTTTTTTTTTCTATTAACAAATTATGTTAATTTTAAAAAATCACATTTGTACTTATTAAGTTTCTTTGTCATAGAAAAATGTCATTTTGCTGAACATATTCAATAACTGTTTTCACTTAAGTATTTCTTTCTCTCATTTATTTATTTATTTATTATTATTATTATAGTTGTTGTTGTTGTTTTATATTTTTTATGTTTTATATATGTGTTTTTTTGGGGGGGGTTAACTGAAAGAAATGAGTAACTTTTTTAATATGTATCATAAAATATACTCCAGTAAAAAGCAAGTTCTGTTTCCATCACTGACAAAAAGAATTTTACATGACAAGTTATCCATTTACTTTTACATTTATACGTGAACATACATACATAGTGAAAATGTGTTTGAAATAAGTTAAGGGTTTCTCTGTAAAACAAGCTGTATGTATCCTATAAAATATTAATATTTGTTTCTTGTTTATAGAACCACAGACTAACCAGCTACCTAGAAAGCTTACAAAATTTTTAGATTTTTCTTTTCTTTTACATTTATTCAGCTTATTGTTTCATTCAATTTTAATTTTTAAATGTCCTTCCCTTTTTTTTTCTTTCTTTTTTTTTTTTTTTTTAAATACTTGTAAATTATTAACATTTAATTAGCAAAATGTAAAAATACTTGCATTTATTATTCATCTAACAAGAAAAAGAAATATTTTTAAAATTTAGCATACACTATATTTTCTAACAAAATTTAGCATACACTATATTTTCTAACAAAATTTTTATTATCTTAGTTATTATTATTATTTTTATTTATCTGTTTGTTTATTTTTTATGACCAAAAAAAATGTAAGCACAAAACCCCACCAAAATGACAAATGAAACAATTTTCCAGATAATTAATGGGACTGAATATCATAAACTTCAATTTAGAAGAAAATGAAAAAGCAAATTTGATGTAGATTATTATATTTTTAAAAGTATTTTAGCAACTATTATTAACACTAAAAAAAGAAATATTTAAATTACTATAAATAAATATTAAAAATATAACTAAATTTTATACAAATTATTGTATTTCTGAATTATTATAATATTTCATTATTTATGATCACTTAATTTCATTTTTCATTTTTCTTTTAATTACTGTTAATGTGGAATTGTTAATATTTGTTATAAACAAAAAGAAGATTAAAAATGTATTAAATATGATTATCAGTAGTTACTTAAGTTTTTCTTTCAATAATAATTTAAATATATTTACAGTGATTTTTATCATTTTCAAATCTCTGAAATGAAATAAATGATTGAAAATGCATTGTTATATGTTGCAGTTGTTAACTTTCAACAATATAATTTGTTTTAATTTGCATTTAATTATATAAGAACATACATACGTCTTTTGTGTGGGCATTTGCATTAAGATTAATCCAGTTCTTAACATATTATTACAGAAATGTTCTGTTTTAATGATTAGTTTGACAGAAATTAATATTTAGCTAAACTGTTTTAGGTGGCTGCCTATGACTTCATCATGCCTGTCATCATTAACCACATTGGAGCTCCCTCACCTGCTCCAACTCCATTTCCACCTACCCCAGCTCCGTCACAGAAGAACAGCCTACAGCATATCATCAACCCAAGACCACAGCCTGTCACCGTGGCAACACCTAGGAAACATGTCATTGCCACAGCCCTGAGACAGCCACTTCAGATGTCAACCAATCGTATTGAGTTTTCACTCCCCACTGGTTACAATAAAGTGGTTCAAGACACTGGTGTTGGTCAAGCAAAAGTGAGTGGTCACTGTAGTTTTTGATATATTAACAAATTTATTGTAACAAAAAAAAAAATATCAAAGATCAGAACATTTTATATCACTGAGTAGTTGGTATGTAATGGAGAGAGATTTATAACTTTTAATTCTTCACAAATGTGTTTTTGTTAGTTTATAATTTTTTTTTTTTTTTTTTTTTACATTTTTTAAATTCATTTATTTGTTTGCCAGTCAGTTGCTGTAAATTTTGAAATATATTTGTTTCCTTTTTGTTTAGATATTTAAAATGTATATATTTTTTTATTATCTAGCCCATCGTCCTGGTAAATAACAGTACAAAGAGTTTAATCTGGGGATTTGACCTGTCAAGACCATCACGAGCTCTCGATGAAGGAATTATCAAGTTTATCCATCCTTCTGGTGTTCCATTCACACCACATTCAGACTGTCACTCCAAGGGCATTGAAGGACAGCTGGACCCTGGTCAGACTCAAGAAATATCAGTGGTGTTTTCTCCAAGTGAGTGACACTGTTATTTAATGTTACTAATTTAGCTGAAGGGTTTTCAGAATATTAATGTTATTTATTTTTATTTAATCAGCCTTGAATATCTGCTGTTGTTAGTGATGAGTCACAATGATGTTGATTATTTGACTGATTGTTGTGATTATATTTATTTGATCAGATCAGCCTTGAAAATCTGTTATAAGTTGTGATAAATTAGGATCATGATGATAATGATTATATGTATTTTACCAGATCAGCCTGGCAAAGTGGAGTGTTTGATACCAATTGTGATAAATGATGAGTGGGAAAAACCCTATCAGTTTCTACAAGTGTTTGCTGAACTGAATGCACCAAAAATGTGGTTTGTGCCTCCTGCCATAGGACTTACTCCTTCCCCCCTGAAAACGGAAGTGTCGTGTGAATTCAGCATTCTGTTTTCACATTACAGAGAGTAAGTCTTGTTTTGTCGATAATATTATTTTTAATTTAATTTTTAACAATTATTTTAAATAAATGATTAACTATATTACTGTCTCTTTATAAAATCTATGTATTTTCTTGCAGGACTCTTTTATTTAATGTATGCCAAATCAAATAATCATAATGTTTTAGTGCTTGCTTATTTAAAAAATGTTTTAAATACATGGTCATGTTCATATATATGTTTGAGTCTAAGTTTTTATCTTGTTTATTTGTTTGCTGTTGTTTTTTGTTTTGTTTTCTACTAATTTCAAAAAAGAAAGCAAAAATAAAATCCTTATTATTTTTTTTTATTAAATTTATCAAATACATTAAAAACAACAACAACAATGTTGTATGAATTTTTATAACTAGTTAATTTTTATTTTTGTAATTGAATTAACATCTATTTTCTTCTTCATCTTTTTGTTGTTGTTGTTATAGTTGTTCTTTATTATTAGACAAAGTACAGTGAGCTATGAGTTACCAGAAATTGAATGTGATGATGGCAGTAAGATTACTCCCCTTAGACTTGTGTTTCCTACTGGACAAGGTTAGTATTAAATATTTCAGTATGTTAAAAAAATGTTGTGTTTTTCCTTTCTAACTTTGTAGCTTCATTTATTTATTTATTTTATTTTATTTTATTTTATTTTATTTTATTTTATTTTTGTTTTTATTTTTATTTTTATTATTTTATTTTATTTTATTTTATTTATTTATGTTGTTTTTTTTTGTTTGTTTTTTGAGGATTTTATTATTGTTTTGGTTATTATTATTAACATCATTATTACTATTATTAATCTTTATAATGATAGTTTAGACTGTAGACATTATTTCACAATCACAATTATTATTCTTATTATCAAAATCATTATTATTAATTGATTTATTTAAAGAATATGGAAGAAATGTTATTATGTAATAATTCCAAATCATTTTAATAAAAAATTACCCTTGAATTATTAATTTCATTAGATGATATCTAGTGTATGGTAAATGCAGCACACACACACACACACACACACACACACACACACACACACACACACACACGTATATGTATATTTGTGTGTGCATATATGTGTATATTAATACATGAAAGCACTATGAATTGTGCATAGATTGAAGTCAAAGATATTTTTATAGATGTTTTATTTTACACAAAATTCCCAGACATGTTGTGAAAATTGTGTATAGTATGTGTTTTATTTTATACTAGAGATCAAACCATGCTGTGAAGATGAAGGCCACATTGATCCATACTCTGTGAACTGTATGCTGTATTTCTCAAGTCCAAAGCCTGTATCATTTTCCAAACCCATCATTTTCAAAGATGATAAAGGAAAGAGGTAAATCAAAATATATATAACTTTAATTATTTATAATTTTTGTTTTAATTATATTATTATTAATTTTTTATTTGTTTATATCAGTGATCTGTTTAGGATGTACAACAACAGAGACTATGCTGAGAACACACACAAAATTGTGTAATTTTACTTTACATGCATTCATAACTTGAAACCCCATATATGGGAACTACTAAGAACTGCTGAAATCAATATAAATCAAACTGACTTTAGTTTTCTAGCATGCTGTTATCCAGAATAAGAATATATTAAAATAAAAAAATAAAAAATTTTGAAACCATGATTGGTCAAACCAGCATTAGTTGCAGACTGTAACAATAGTAACAAAAACATTAATATCATAAATGTTTAATTATAATTTTAAACATATCCCTAGAGTTAATACATACTGTATTCTAATGTAAAATTGTGTTTCATTTTGTCTATTTAGTTTCTCACTGATCGTCACTGCAACAGCTGACAACTGTTTGCTAACCTGTTACCCATTTCTGGCTTTACACAGAGATGACCACAAGATTGTCTGTGAACAGGTAACCCTTTCTATCCTTTAACTGTCTTTTTCCTTCTTTTTATTTTTTATATTTTATGTGAAAAATGTGTGTATTTACAGATTCATTTTTGAATATTATTTTGAGATATTTGTTTAATTGGTGATATTAATAACTTATTTTTATTTTATGCCTAAATTCATACTTTTTTACATCACTTATAATTAGTTGTTTCATGGTTTTCTTTTTTAGATGTAGATTCCATATTAAAAGTAAAGACATTTGTTTTACTTTTAAAATAAACCTGTCACAAAAATGTAGATTAGGTTACAGCTTTTTCTCCTAAATTCACCATAATTACACATCATAACAGAATTAGGTTAAAATAAACATTATTGATGAATTTGTCATTATTTCCAAGTCATACAAAAATCATTTCTGTTTTCTATACAATATTTACTATTTTCTTTGCATTTCAAAGGGTTCATATCCAAAAGGACACAAACTGCAGCCAGCAACAGCTGAATCTAAGGACAGTAGCAGTGTTGGGGAAGCTGTATTTGTGCCCTGTGCATCTCCAGTTCGACTCAGCAGTAGACCCAGTACCAGTGCAACCAGCTCCAATTTCCAGGTGTCCACTTCCAGCTATGAAACAGACAGTGTCTCAGGTAGGTGTTTTTTTCATACACTTTTTTTACTTTTTTGTTTTTATCTGTAATGATATTTGATTCATTAGAAAAATTTAATGTTTTTCCTTTCTAATTTTGTAGCTACATTTATTTATTTATTTTTTTTTTATTTTTATTTTTATTTTTATTTTTATTTTTATTTTTATTTTTATTTTTTTTTTTTTTTTTTTATTTTTATTTTTTATTTTATTTTATTTTTTTGAGGATTTTATTATTGTTTTTGTTATTATTATTAACATTGTTATTACTATTATTAATCTTTATAATGATAGTTTAGACTGTTGATGTTATTTCACAATCACAATTTCACAATAAAACAGACTTTGTTAATAATAAGTTATGATAATGCAGTATGTTTCTGTTAATTCATGATTAATGTGTAATTAAGATATCACGGTTTGTTTGTATCTTATACACACACACACACACACACACATATATGTGTGTTTTTTAAACTGTTTCAGATTCATGTGTTAGTACACCTAAAGTAAGAGATGGGGCTATGAATAAGCCACCATCTGTGTCAGAACGTGGCAGTCCAGTAGAGGTTGCCTCACGCATGCTTGGATCAGTTATCTTTCCTGATGAAGACAGTGAGGAAGGAATCTTCCACATGGAAGTGTTACTATCAGTTCAGCGCTGGTTCTCATCTCTTGGCTGGCCAAATGGACCTTTCCCAATAATCATACCAGAAACACTCAGAGTGTAAGTCAGCCATTCTTTGTTTTGGGTTATTTTCTGTACCATTGTTGGATGGGGTTTGACCTTTTACCAATAATCATACCAGAATCACTCAGAGTGTAAGTCAGCCATACTTTTTTTTATTTTTTTATTTTTTATTTTTTTGTACCATTATGGGATGAGGTTGGAATGGGAAATAACTCAGTATTCCACAGGTAAGATTTGAATTCATGCATTAAACAGTTTCTATTTATTTATTTATTTAAATTATCTATTTATTTAAAAATATCTATTCTTTACTTTTAACAGAGCTATCTCACACAACATCTATGACAGGGAACAAAAGGGTAGAGACTCTATTGGAGAGACGACATCTAAGAAAGACTGCAGGACAATTTATGACATGATCAGTCACCTCAGTGGAAGACCTGTTCCTGGAATTCCATACAATTCTGCTCTACCAACAGACCCCATTGAACGAGTCAAAGAAATTTACTGGCGACATTCAACTTTGTTGACATTCCTCAAGTAAGAACATTTTTCATAAATTTGTTAGAAATTTTAAATGTTTGAATTGTTTTGAATGATTTTTAAACATTAATTACTGGTATTATTAATTCTGTGATTTGTATCTGAAAATATTAAAAATTTTCATAATAAATCACATGCTTTTAAAAAAAAATGAAACTGAAAAAAAAAAATAGTAAACAAAAGAATAAAAAAAATTAAAATTATTAAAAATAAAAATAATAATAAAGGTAATATATTTTCCAT